>JAYJME010001066.1:0-18099 GCA_036873775.1 Costaria costata | reverse complement strand
AAGCAGGATCGGTCCCGCAAGTAATAACAGTAGGCTTTTTGCAAGTGGGAAGGCCGAGAGGCCAGGGTTGGGCAAACTGAGCAATCTCAGAGCAAAGACAAACGTAAGTATATCTATGGTGGGTGGGTGATTTTGTTCGTGAGTGGGCGGGTGGATGGGTTGGTGGTGATGTGTGGGTGGGTTGGTGGTGATTGGTGGGTGTGTGCGTGGGTTGGGTGGGTTGCCCGTCTTATCATACGAGTACGTCTGATACGTATACGTACTCGTAAAAGCCGCCTTTACCACAAATCTGAATTATTATCTAGGATACAGTATGGAAATCGGGGAATTGGTCTTGACCCACGTGTGGTTCCGGTGTTATGAGAGGAGATATCTCGAAATACGCCCAAAACACACTACTATAGAGACCCTAACCCTAACCCTAACCCCAACCTCGACCCCGACCCGACCCATATATGAGCTTTGTCCGGAAAAAATCAGGCGTTTTTAGAACTTGGTGGACCATACTAAAGTCAAGTTATGAACTATTACCCGATTTCTATACTGTATCCTAGATAATAATTCAGACATGCGGTAAAGGCTACTGCTCGTATACATGAGCCGTTGCCATACAATGTCGACGAGTAGAAGAACACGCACACACACATACCGGCCCCGCTGGCGTAGCAGCGGTCGTACTACTAGTATGTACAAATTCCGAGAGTGTACCAGTCCAGTCGTCGAGTGTACAGGTATACCGGTGCTGCGGTACGTTATTATATCTGATGTGCTGGGACTTCTGTGATCTCACCACTGGCGCAGGCTCTCTCTCAGCTCCTTTCGGACGGGGCAAGTGTTATTGACATTGTTCTCCGCTGCAAGCTTGAAGTCGTAGTGGACGTAGTGCTCGGGTTGGGTATGCCTGTTGTGCTGTCCTGCTCTATCTTTTTCGCTGATCGAGGCCTTTTGACTCGTCGAATTATTGCAGAGAATGTCCATTTTGGATCCTGGCCTACGTTCAAGCGGCGACCTCGTCGTGCGTGAGGGCCCACGCCAGTCTGTACGAGCCAGGTGTTCCGACACTGCTGCCCTAATCAGCACTCGCGAACACAAGCACAAGCAGCGAACTGAAGCGTGCACACTGTACACTCTACCAGTAGCACTTTGACCACGCGCGGTCCCCGTAAAACAAGTCGAACCGAAACTCACGAGGATTTAGGGTGGAAACGCCAACAAGAACGCCGATTACTTGCAACACGGGGACGCAATATAAAATACCCCACTTTTTGCGCCTGCGAGAGAGAGAGGGGTGCACTCAGGAAGCTTTGCCGCGCTTCCACACCGACGGGAAGTTGGTGAGCACGTCCTTCAGTGCTGACGGGGCCGCGCGTGCGCGATGGCCCACCAGTTCCGTGATGGTCAGTTCGTCAAGGTCTTGGAACGCCAGTGGCCTGGCGTTAACAAGGCTGGCGGTGTAGCGCGTATTGTGAAGACCAACCCGGACAACACCGTCGCGGTGGCTTACGTTCTCGGCAACGAGAAGGAGGCATCCGTTGAAGCCAAGGTCAGTTCACCAAGCGCACTGCTGCTGCTGCTGCTGCTGCTGCCGCTGCTTCTCCTTTTTGTGGCGCCACGCTGCGCTGCATTGTCCCCTTGCAGATATGATACCATCTCATCATCGTTGGTTGCCTCTCCCTCTAAACTAAATCGTGGAAAGTGATTTCGATTTTTTGTTTTTTCTCGAGCCTCGAACTTGGCAAAAGCAGGAGAGAGTCAATAAAAAAAATCGCGCCAAAACCGGAAAGAGAGGTCAACCCTCTCCCTCGTCCCCTAGCCGAGCCAGCTCGGTGATGGTGAGTGGCACCGAAACCCTTTCCCGGAATCGAGCTTTAAGTGCTCTGGCTGGGACGTCTTCGGGCTCGACGCAGGCTTCGGCTCTGTCAATCAAGCCACGAACCTATGGGTGGCAAGATTTTGAAATTTTTCTTTGTCTGTGTCGAGCAAAGCTTCAGGTTTCAATTTTTCGTAATTTCCCCCCCCCTACGTGTTCTGTGTCTTCGGCTCTCGGCCTCGACGCTTGCTCCCCAACGAGCACAGCAGGGAGCATCGCGGGGGACTCTCCCGCTCTCTCGCATTCACTCCGTTGCCAACTCTGGTTCGGATCCTATGGTACGATCGCCCGTCGCCTGCGTCTCCTAGTTCGTTCGGTCCCCATCAACTTCAAACACAAAGAAAACGCGCCACACCCCACCCTACGTTTTTTTGAACATGACAGAAAGCGGGAGATCCTGCAGATCCTGCCAAATCCTGCGAAAAACTGTCGTTTTTTGAAATATTTCAATTGTCATCATTTTTGTTTCTGAATATTTGTGCTGGTTTTCATCAGAAGTACACATCAATTTCAAGATTTTGTTGGCCCTACGTTCATTACTTGCTATTTGACCACCCAGCAGGCGGATTGATCTGCGGAAAGTTGCTTGTGCTCCGTACCTGGCACATGAAGTAGAGTCTGCATGTACTCGCAGCAGCAGTGCTGTGCTATTTATACCAAGGGCTCGTACTGGTAGGGACAGCAGTAGTGCACCTAGAGCAGTGTACAGCAGTGTACATATCTTACATCGTGCATAGCTAGTCGTGCATCCTGTTGTGTTGAAGCGAGCCTGTCTTGCTGTGTTGGATTCGAGCGACGGAGATTTGCCCTCTCGGTGACCTGTGTCTGTGTTGTCTACCGGTATGATACTGCAGCAGTAGATCGGTACGCAGTACATGCGTACCAGGTGCAGCCAGTTTTTTTTCCAGGAGCGTACACATATTGTACAGAGTAGTGTCGAAGTGTTCGAGGTCTGATCGCCCTGCGCGCCTGGCGTAAGGCCTGCACAGCAGTACACATTATAACTGCTGTTACGTGATGGTTGACCCCCACTGCATGTCAGAGATGTGTTGATGAGTTACTGCTGCTGTTGTGTGTGCCTTCTCCCTTCTACCCATCGGCATCCAGCATACCCAGCGTCCGTGCCGATTCTTCACCCTGCTCTACTTGTAGATATATTGTATGTATAGTTCTCAGTTCCCAAACTATTACGAAATACGAGACCGGTATGATACTGCTGTACTTCCTCAGTATGATACGAGTACATCGAGGAACTCGCGTTCGTGGCTATTTGTAATTGTGGTCAACCAGCTAGCTGTGTGCGCTGGTGGAAGAGATATACCCTACCTGGTACATGCTAAAAGATGTCGCTGCTGCTGTGATATCGGTGTGCTTTTTTTCAAGTACTGCTGTGGTTGTACACTGTACCCCAAAGCAGCCGATCGCCTCCCACCCCACCGGCAACCGTTGAACTTCTGAGCGATCACCCCTGGCCGCCCTGTGCCACCGCTGTGTCTACACGTCTACCCCGGTCTCATACATCTGACCTCCTCCACTAGCCTTGCTCTTGAGCACAGATGGACTGCCCGAAAGGCATACCAGGTAGACTCGATTCAGAAATCGGAAATTGGCGTACGAGATATTGCCCGACTGATGAGACAACCGAACGCCAGGCCAAGGCACCGGCTCTCTTTCGCCCAAATCCATCACTGCCATGTCGTCATTGCAAGCGCCTCTCCCTGTGATTTGTGCATCGTTAAAGCCCAAGAAAGCCTGCCGCTGTCTTCTCCTCTCTCTGGTTTCGGCCGCAACCTTCTCGCGCCGAGCTTCTAAGTCATCGTCGTGTAGAGCGTTGGCAATCCTGTGGGTGCAAGATCGACCAGCGCACAGCAGGGGTGTGAGCAGCAGAGAGCAAGAAAGAAATATATTTTTGTAACTGTTCCTGCTGTTGTGCGCCGCGTCGCTGCCGCCCTGTCTCTTTTTGTGTCGCCCCCGACTCGGCGCCTGGTGGTGCGTTGCTCATTCTCTCTGTCCCTGTGCGATGGTGGAATGACCGTGTGCTTGCTCTCAGAGATTTGCTGGCATTTTGTCCACAGGTTGCTTTATCTGGACTGCTTTCCGTTTTGAAACCCACGCACTGCAGCTGCATGTCACGTACTACGAGTACTGTTTCTCTTAAGTGCGTTGACGTTGCTGCTTGCCGTTGTTGCCTGCACGACTGCACTCTGCTTTTGGCCTGCTCGTGTGCATTTAATCTGTTAATAACACCTCGTACCAGGTAAAATATACTGCTGTACGTAGTACAGCTGACGATAGTCGATACCAGTTTGATACGTATTATATCATCGTGTGTGTGTGTCTGTGTTCTTCCCATTAAACCGTTCTTCTACTCGTCGACATCTTGTATCATAGCAACGCGCGCAGCAAGATGTGTGTAACCGCCGTCAACTTGAGCGCGTTGTTGGAAGGTACATGTAGGCCAAAAAAAGGTATACCTTTCGGGATGTATGGCGTACCTGGTACCTGGTATGTCGTACGCTTCGTTCAGTGGGCTCCAAAGGGGTCCCTTTTTTTTTGGCACAGATAGTACCAGATAGTGCATAATGGCGGTAACTTTTGACATTTGTCCAAACGCGGTAATTACCGGTAAGTATGGACTCTAATTTGCGGTGCAGTAACGTACCCAAGTATTTTATACATTCCTGGAGATTAGGCGATGCAATGTCATGTCAATGTACTGGATACGACATACACAGCAAACTAGAATTAATCTGAAGAAAACACACACAGATACATGAGAAATAAAAAAGAAAGAAAGAACGAGGAACACGGAAAATAAAAACTGGTATATACCTGGTATTAAACACACCAGGTATGTGCTTCAAAGTATAATACGACAATAGAACAAAAAAATAGTTCATGGGCCAGCTTGCTCCGATTGTTGTGTTGACGTTTTTTGGTGGAATCCTGAAACAATTTTTGAGATTGAACGTCGGCTTTTGACGAAAATCAGAACCTCGACTTTGGTGAAACTCGGCAAATATTCATCGTGTGGGAGGGAGGTCCATACAAATGCACTTGGACCGAAAAACGCCATATTTTGATTTTGTCCAGCATTTACAAAGAAACGGAACATTTGTAGTTTTGTAGCCCTCCTATTATGTCAATGCTATTCAAAGGTAAGCCTCATACCTGGTACATGTAATACAGGAGTTGTGGTCGCGCCCTATGTATCCCTCCGAGGTCAAGCGCCCAAAATCGGCCAAATATGACAAAAAGAAAACGTAACATGGCCAAAAAAAAAAAAAAAGGATGAACTTTGACCTTGGATCCACGCTGCCGTCAGAACGAAAACTCAGAATCGTTTTTTTTTTTGCTCATGGTATTTGGCTTCTCTTTCCAACGATTACTATTAATAGTACTAGTGTTGTACCGGTATCATACTGGTAGCATATGCAAAGTTGAGATTCGACGAAATCCTCGATCTCACAGCTGACGTTTTTTTTTCTTTTATAATAATACGTACCTGGTACTCTGTATTCGTATAACATGAGCCTGAAAACATGCCTCAGATTGTAGATAGAATATGATGTACCTCTATCTAGAATATGTTGTAGACCCTTACCTACGGAACAGAGGTAGTATGCAGCAGCAGCAGTGCACAGAGTACTTTATTCTATTAATATTTATTCCAGGTACCAGATAGGATCTATCATACCGCTCAGGTGGGCCCATACTTGGCAGGGGATACATGCGTTGTCTACAGCAGCAGCAGCAGCAGCGGCAATGCCTGGTGTACAGAAGTCCACCGTTAAAACAATTACAGTACGTAAAAATCTGTAAATAGATCTTATTTTGTTATCAGTTAATCACGATGCAATCGCGAGGTCATCGCAAAACATGGAAGGTCGTGATAGCGCAATAATATCGAGCGACACGATACTGCTGCTGCTGTGCACATGTATCATCGCATCTCGCCATCACAGCAGTTATTTCAAAAACGCCTCGGAAGCGTTTCTGCGGAACATCCAGTGAGCAATTACAGCAGTCTCCGACTTGAACTTGCGCCGGGTTAAGCCAATTTGATTTGTCGACCGACTCCGTCTTGTGATCGGGATTAGTCCGGATATCCAAGTGTATCGATTTATGGGATAATTGTTGCCGTCGAGTGTAAAAGCGGTTATATTCGTACTTCGTATTATGCTACAGAATAGTGCCGCAATGTTTTCGCGCATTTTTCAACCGCAATGCCGTCAACATGGCCGTATATATTTAGCTCTTGAGTCTACAGATGTGCGTACTCGTATGATACAAATAGTGTACCAGGTATACCAGGTACTGATTAACGCACCGCTATTTATGCTTTCCTGTACCGGTACGATCTATTTGTTCTTGAGCTTGTATTGCTTTCAAAGGTTGTGGGTTCGCGGTCATCAAGTGGGTGTAGAGATGGGCGCCGGATAGGGGGGGGGAGAAACGAGAATCGGCTGGGAGGCGTTATTCCCGGAAACGAAAAATCAATTCAACCGGATATAACCGGCTGGACAAAACCGGTATGACCGAGAACCGGTTCACCCGGTGTAAGCGCGGTAACAACCTCAAATAATTGAAACCGCAAGGCTTACTCGGACCTTTCTGCTGTCTATCGTCCCATGTCATACCATGTAGTGTGAGTACTCTGAATGATTTGATGTTGCCTTAGAGTCTATCTTCCATTTTAAGCTCTGGGTATCTTCCCCAGGTATACCACTGCAATAACAGATGGTAGACTATAAGTACCATGTAATGTTAGAAATTCGAGTTCAAGTAAAGTTTGTGCCGTACCGGTGACTGGTGCGTTGTGATGGCAAAACAACAAAAACAATCAATGCTTAACAAGTTGATAAAAATTACCAGTGTATGTGACTATTCGTAATGATAATCCAACCGCCGTGGCCTTGTTTTGTATTTGAACATGCGCTTTTTTTTTGTTTTTGCACTAAACGCCGTGCCAAAAAATGCGTGCGGGCTAGAATTACCGTTGTCTATTCCATGCAAACAAAAAATGTACCTGGTATATTTTTTTACACAAAAATATACTTCTAGTTTGGGTTTTTATTGCATCCATACCGAACTAACCCAAATAATCTTATACCTGAACAATCGGTGTCGACAAAAACGAAAGAATCAAACGAAATAATCAAACATTGTTATCATCAGTAAAATCAAGCCCGTTTTTGGTTGATACAGCAGTATGCAACACGATATTACTGGTGCATTTGTGGCGCCGCTTTTGAATTAGAACACTTGTGTATAATGACTGTTTTTATTAATAGTCACTAAAAACCACGATAAAGTGTTTTGCCAATTCCGGCGGTTCTCTGGTTTAATCGGCTATCGATGAACCGGTTGAACCCTTCCTAGTATTAACAGTATTAATAGTGCACTTGTACAGAAACACATGGATAATTGTAATCGCATGTGATTTGTGCCAAAGCGGGAGTGCAGTACTCACAGGGACAAACCTCCGGTTATCAAAATTGAGAACCGACGTCGCAGACGCCTGGCGGTAAGTGCCCACCTCTTGTCGGGGTCTTTTCGTAGGTTGGTGCATTGAAAGCAGTGCTTGAAGTCGAGTTTGGCGATAACGAGAGCTGTGTCATTTAATCGTGTTTTGTGACCACGACGACATGAATCGAATATGACGTAGTCGCCTATGTTGTTTTTTCTGGAAGATTGTAGCTTGCTCACGACATGAATCGCGATATATTATACCCTATGTGATCTTGATTTTGTCGAAAACGCGGTGGAAACGAGCGAACAACCGATTCAAATTGACGCTTGAGCTATAGGGAGGGGTTGCGCACTTTCTTTCTTGGCTGTTGGCTTTCTCGAGTGCGCTTTTATGATCAGAATTATTGCGATTATTCATTACTTCCAAGAATATTAAAATAAAAAAATCGTCAGCGATTAACTTACAAACACGATTAATATATATATACAATAATGGTGACTGCTGTCTGTATCGCGCTTTGTTTAGAGCTATGAAAAACGCTCAGCACGATGTGCATGTTTAACGTTTGAGATAAAGACGAAACATGTGGAGCTTTCCCGACATGTTGTCGTGGTCGCGTTTCGCCATGAATCGCGAAATTCGATCACAGCAATATAACACCTCGGAAATCCATCGTACCACACACATATCGAGCCGCCAACTGTTCTACAAATTTTACTTATCATATGCGCATGGTGTTGCACACTTTCTTGACTTGAGGTTCTCGAGCACCGCTTTGTGTTTTGCTGGTTACTTTTTTTATTTTTTATTTTGTTTTTTGACGGTCGCTTTTACTTTCCAGTTCAACTCGTGAGAGGTTTTACTCTCGGCGGCATTCTGGACAAGCCGTGGTCAAAGGTGTCTTCCCTTTCCCCTCCCGGCACCTGCCTTCGTTTTTATCGCGCACTGCTCGTTGATTGTTCTTTGTTTCATCGAATTTTGCCAACTATTACGGGGGACCATAGTAAATAGGACCAAATATTGTCATCAAAAATAGGAAAATGTACAGGTTTTGGTGTCTGCAGTAGGTCCTATTGTGTCTGCAGTAGGTCCTATTGTGTCTGCAGTAGGTCCGATATATTAACTATGTAATAGGACCAAATATTGTGTAGCAAAAATAGGGAAATATACAGGTTTTGGTGTCTACAGTAGGTCCTATTGTGTCTGCAGTAGGTCCTGTTAACTATGGTCCCCCGTAATAGAGAAACTACTGTATAATACGCAGAAATTGTTTTTTTGCTTTTTGAACCCGCCGGGAATCGAGCGCCGGCCCTCATGCCGAGCAGAGGAGGTGACAATTGACCTGTTGAGCTCTCATTTGTCGCATGCAGTGTATCACGAATGCCATAGTCCCCGATGTACGTGATACTCCAGTACCATATGGTACCAGTATGTTATATATAGCGCGTACAGTACAACAGCAGTATATGATCTGTGGGCGACTACTCGAGCCAAAAAAAAAACTGTCTCACAGACGAGTGAACATTAGTTTTCATTTAGCTTGTCCACCTTGTTGTCTCTATTTTCAGCACTGACGGGAAAACTCAAGAGTTTCCGACAGTGCTGAGCGGGGCTGGGATCTGCGATACCGCTGTAACTTGTACCCGGTACCTATTTTGTTGCCCGTTTTCTTTGTATCATACACACATAATAAAATATAAAACGTCTGTAATGTTTTTGTGTGTGTGTTTTTTGTTTTACTAGACAACGAGAGGTACACGGGAATCTTCGGGTCCCTGACACCACACTAGCCTCCCTCCCCGCCTCCCCCCGGAAGCCTTCAAAACATGTTTAACAGCAGTGCCAGATACGGTATACCAGGTACGTGGCATGTTTTCACGTGTTCGTATAATATGTGTGTTTACCGCCGTGTCTCTGTTGTCTCCTGTTTCTCGTTTTTTTCCGCGTGTTTTGAGCGCGTAGTGGGTACAAATAATGCTCTGAATACAACAGGAAGAAAATACTTTTAATAGTACTAGTAATAATCTTGTAGAAGGTATTATGATACTTCGAGGTTTACAATATGCGACAGATGTTAAGAATCTGATCATCAAGAATTTGAGGCTGAAAGTTTGGAGAAAAAATAAGAATTTGACCTCTTTGTACTGAAATTAGTGTGGAGCACACTCAGTCTTACATAAGAATCCCAGTCTTGCTAAAAATAAGAGATTCTTAGCATCTGTCGCGTACTGTACCACATCTGCAGGCGATGCTGTGCCTTTGCGCTGCGCTTGTTCTTCACGGCATTCGCTGTCCGCCAGAATCGGTGACGGCCGATTGGTTTGTTCGACCGATCATGTCAAACGAAAAGGGGACAAGAATACAGCAGCATCACCTGGTTTAACGAAAGTTGTGGTGATTGGTCTTTGGAAGTGTAACTCCTTTGGTGGCGTGTTAGATTGTTGCTCTACTTGTTGTCGTACTGCTGTAGGGTATACTGCTATGAAGAAATACGTACTACAAGGGTTCTGCTTCGCGGGATGCCGCCCGCCCGCTACGCTCGCGCAAGGAAAGGGGCGGAAGACTATATTATGATGCAAGGAGCTACTTTAAAATGCAAAGAGGTTCAGCACCGAACGGCACAGGACGGCGGTGCACTGCGTGGATGGCGGTGCACGGCGCTGCTGCGCTGGGCTGGGCTGAGCTAGATATATTTTTTTGTCATTCTGTTATATGTACTGCTGTACTCGTACGTAGTACTTCCGCTGTGCCGGTACGTATCATACTACTGGTGGTAAGTCGCATGATACTACGTACATGCTTGCCTGGTATGCACGGAAGAAGAGAAGACACAGCACACTGCACGGTACCGCACGGCAGGGCACGGCACAGCGCGAATCTGATCGGCAATACGTACTGCTGTACGTACGTACAACGGGATGTATTGTACCGGCCTGCCTTTGTATGGACTCCAGTATACGTCGTAGTAACGGTATGTGGCACAGCAGCGATAGTTATACCTGCTCCTATATACACAGACAGTCTACACGGCACAAAGTAAATGAACAACGTACGTAAAGCAGCCGTATATCTGAAGGGGAATACATTTACGTTAAGAAGATGTGGACAGTGTTTTTTGGGTTGAAATCAGTGTAGAATTGGTATCTCGCTCAGTTTTGACGGAGGCTTGAAGAAAACAAGTCAACAAAACTTCGAACGTCTTAGGGTCTGTCAGCCTAGTGCGCTCCCCGCCCCCTCGCGACTACCTCGTCATCCATTCAGTCCGGGTCGAGCTCTTCCCCCTATCTGCCCCAGTGAGCCCCGTGGCCCCGCCTCGCGTGGAGCCCGGTGCTCACTCACCGTGGCCCTTGTTCTCTAGCTCGACCACGATAAGTGATCAGACTGCTGAGCTCCCCCTTTATGTGTTTCGGGATTGCTAGAAAAATAAGCACCGCTTGAGTCTTCCTTCGAATACCAAAACAATCCTTTTAATTTCGGACACATTGGATTGATCGCAACAAACAGCTCGAAGCCAGACAGAGCCCACTTTTTATCATGCTTCCCTGGCTTCTCGATGGGCACGCCACGCCTAGCCACAAAGACGGCGACCGCCCCCATTTGACCCTTCCTTTACTGGCCGGCGCCCGCCGATCCCCGCTATGGCGACACACTCTCCCCCCTGTGGCCGCGCCCTTGGTGCACTATTGAACCTAAAACTAAAACTAAAAAAGCCGGAAAACAATGAAAAGCTGGAACGACTTCGCAAAATTATTAAGAGGACGCGGCTTGAGAGGCCAGGGTTGGGGCAAACCGATCACTCTCAGATAAAATACAAGAGTACGTAAGTCTGTACGTGCCGGTTGTGCACAGAAGCAGACCTTTCGTACGTACGAGGAGAGTCGGACAACGGGACCGACCTGCGTATAACCGGAAACCGTGACCCGGTTCTCGCAACCGAAAACGGGTCATTTCGAAACCGGTTATTCGGTTATTTCAAATGACCGACTGGAAAAAACGGAACCGTTTATTTCTGGTCGGTTATTTTGTCCACTTTCCCCTACCTGGTATAACGCCTCTGTATCTGTAGCCATCGCAGCATCACAGCAGGCATTGAAGCACGGGACACTGACCTTCATCGCCGAGGCCGTTGAGCTTCCTGTTGGCAGTGTCGATGATGGCCGGAATCTAGGTGGAATCGTCAACGATGAACGGTCACCCGAGCCCTCAGACGGCAAGGTGCTGATCGTTGACGAGGAATTAATATAAGCTGGAGACGGGTCTCGTGAGAACGCCAACAACCTGATCTTGTTTCATGGGTGTTACGGCGTGCAATGGCAGTTGCTTGAGGGCGAGGCACTTGCTGCAAACAAGACCAAGTTTTAACACCAGGCCGCGAGTCGGGGCGTGCGCAGACGGTGTTGTTTTTTTGCAGTCGGAGTGATCGCAGCAATTTGTAGACTGTTGTGATTGTGATGCACGATTGCCTGATGTGTATTGTGCAAAATATATCAAAAAGTGGTTGCGTCGTTGTAGCCATCAGTCTGGTGGGTCATCAAAGCTAATGGATCGCCAGTCATCAATAATACGGCAACAATATCCGAGTCAATGAACCAACACGAGCAGTCAGTGCGTTCTCCTTCGCATTGTTTTCTGTATTGTACCGCGTTGAGCTCGACGACGATTTGTTTTGTTTTGAACAGGACTGCTACAGGTTTTCTTGTGCGTGTTGAGTGTTGAGTGATTTTGGAAGCCCTCGTCCATTTTGTCTTTTTAACAAAAAGCAGGCTCCGCTCGCCGTCCTGAGCGCCGCTACATCCGCTTTTCCTGGTCATGCTCCGCCTACTCGCCTGTTAGCTGTGCGCCAATGACTCATCCAGGACGACTCAACGACAGATTCCGTTTCTTCGTCAACCTTGACGTGGTGTGTGTCGTGCGTTTATTTTTGCATGTAATACGGCTAATGTAGTTTGGTGCTGATGTGCGGACAGACGAGCACCCGAAACATAGGGGGGGGGGGGGTTCTTGTGGGCGCGAACGTGGCGCAAAATAGCCACTTGTGTGGAATATGCAACCGAATAACCGACCGGAAACTTATCGGTTTCGGTCTCCGTTATTTTGACATACTAACCGGAAACCGGAGATGATCTCCGGTAGGTTATGAGATAAACGACCGGACCCACACAGGACTTGGGTACCCAGCTCTTCGTTCGAGTTGTCTGTAGGCTAGCAAATTCGTAGTAGCGCTAGGTCCTTCAATCTGGTCGCAGGTATCTCGGATGGCAATTTTTTTTTGCTCTGTTTGCGGAGGACTGTTATTCAGACGTTTCTCGGAATAATAGATACTGAGATAATATGAGGTTTAAACTATTATAACCGCGGGTTCGGGTAAGGGTTCGCGTTAGGGGTTGGCTTGGGTCCACGCCCCTACCTTGATCCCACCAGCTCGGGCTGCTGCCTGTCCCGGCTGATCACGTTTGTTTCAAACAGCCTACATACGCGTACTCTGATACGCGTACGAGTACGCGTACATAGCAAATACATACGAATATGGTATACATCTTTTGTTATATTTAGTACTTAAGGATCGATGTATAAGTGTGTGTAATTTTGTATTTTCCAAAGTTGTGAAACTAAATGATACCAGGTATTTTAGAGTGGCACCAAAAACCTATATATTATTGAAATCATACATATAGAAATACGAAAATTTGACTTACAAATGTACACAATTCGGAGTTGGTTTCCCCATCAGATTGTACCAGGTATGTACTCTATTTATATTGTCAGGGAACAGGTATGATTTAATATGATATACGTGTACAAGGGTGCTTCGCCGGCGGCCTGGTGAGGGCCGCCAACGCAGCTAAGGTCCGCAGGTTGCGAAGGGCAGTTTAAGATGCAAGGGAAGCCAATCAAACTAAGGCCCAGTTAACGACACCAAGGGGCCGTTGATTTGGACGTAATGTCCTCGAAATAAGCCCCGCTGCAACAGGTCAGATCACTGACGCAATTATTGGCACCTAATGCAATGAATGATTCAATGAAGGTCCGTCACAACGAATGTAGTCCCGTTAAAATGCTGTCGAATACTGATCTCTGACGCAACAGATGATCCCCGAGATATCCGACGGATGATCCCCGAGATTTTAACCTAACACGTTGTCCAGCTATAGAGCAAAAAAAGCCATCTACCATGCTCTCGAGCTACCCTGGAAACAATGCCAAAACGGTGATTATAATCGATAAACTAACAGGCTTAACTTTAAAACACAAATAGATTATTCCCAGGCAACTTTACCCTATAATGGTCGGCCATTCTTTCGCGGAGGTCACGGAGAGCCGCCGTATGGGGCGGGCGTGACACCCTTGTTCCCTGTCGGGGGGCCGGGTGTCGCACGTTAGAGCGGGTTCTGCGTGGAGAATACTAAAACCGGCATAGTATTGAAAAGCCAATGAAACACCATCATCACCACCACCACCACCCTTACAGTTGAGAAGCATTAACTAATGTAGATGCCTTCCTGCTGCTATGCTACCATTACTGCTTCTACTAATCCTACTACAGCTACTACTACTCCTAAAGTACTACTACTCCTACCTCCATGATGCTACTGCTAGCAGCTGCTTCTGCCGCAGTAGTCGGTATTCCCAGGGAGTGTTGTATCGCTAATGCTGCTATTACCTTTATTACTAGTAATATACTACTTCTGCTCGCAGCTATTACCGCAGTAGTAAGTGGTACAAGGTAGCTTACAAATAGTGCCGCTGCTGTAACGGCACTTTCGAACTAATGAAGGGGTTCAAAAGGCGACGTGACTGGCTCTGTCAGATGAACGAAGAGAATAAGCTAGGTATGAATACTAGACAAAAAATGCGGGGGTGTTTCTTGATAATTGGCATTTGTTTTCGGAAATCAACCAGGTCGTCCCTTGTGGTTCAGTGTTTAGCATCGAAGACTCTGAAATTGGTAGTCGCGGGTTCGAAGCTTGGCGCAAGAGGAAAATGTTTTTCTTCTGTATACAAACGCATTATTGCGTAGAGCGCTTAAGAGTGGGGGTAAGTAAAATTCTACGCGAGCCGACAAAAGAAGAATGTGCTAAACTATCCTCGCGATAAAAATCAAAGCACCTACTGCTGTGGGGAGGAGAAAGAACAGCCTGCTGAGTGACCCCGGATCTCACTTATGACTCGGGAGAAAGAAGGTGAAAAACGATCGAAGATAACAAATGGGGAGATATAATATACGGCAACGCGACATGTATATGAAATATTGAGCAGTTGAAATTTGAAGCTGGTGTTTCTTTTTTTCTATTTTGTTTAGCAGGCACGAGTATAATACTTCAACGAGGAACGCCGCTCTGACGCGTGCTACGATAGAGGTTGCATTTTTTGGCTTTTTTAATTCTGAATAACGGGGCTCCTTAACCCAATATCGTCCAAATGTCATTCTTGTTTTAAATTAGGTCACATGCTGCGATAGAGGTCCACCCCTTTTTTTCTGGGGCTCCTTACTTCAAGAGCTCCATACCAAGCCCAAAAACTGTTTTTGAGTAAACGTGAAGGGCAGCCCCATGAACAAAAATCCATGGACTAGGCATACAAGAAAATAATATTGCAAAACGAGAATGGCATTCCGACCATTTTGGGTTAAGGAGCCCCGTCATTCAGAAACAAATACCCGATAAAGTGCTACGTACCTCTATCGTAGCACGCGTCGTTACGTACTCGAGTTGCAGTTTGACAATCCATTTTTCCGAGAATCTTGCTGCTATTCTTTGCTCGTACTTAAGTCGAAGCAAGGGCGCTTCAGAAGCGATGACCGATAGAGGGTGCGAGGAGGGCGCGGCCTTGCTCGGGGTCGAGCTTGCTGTTGTGAGAAAACACATCGAAAGGGAACATCATGAACGTTGTTGCTTTTTTTGTTTTTTATTCCCCATGGCCCCACGCCCATCGGAGAACTCACAGCAGACGTTTTTTTAATTTTCCATAAACCCGGCGCACAACGCAATGCAGGAAGATCAAGCTAAATATTTTGCCAAGACGAGTTGACATTGCACGCGATCAGTTGGCGTAGGGCGCCCGCTCGTTCAGGGGAAGAAAGCACCCCCCCCCCTTAGATAACTCCCGCACCCTCAACAACACACCCGGTGATACAGGTTTCGATTTGTTTTTTTACAGTCACTTTATATCCGGGGGTACGTTGAATCCCACACCCTTTACGGAGATAAGCCCGATTACACCACCGAATCCAGAATTATCCCACCGCCTGGTGGATGCCGTTCACCATTCATAAAAATGCATACGTTCCTTTTTTGTGCGAACAGGCCTGATCACAGTGGGCCAAACGAGTCGGCATCCCCGACCCTACCGGTACCTGCACCTGCTGCTGCCGCGCCTCGAGCTACGATCACGTCGTTCTTCTCTGGGATCAGCTTGCTTGTCGGTGCTGGTACTACCAGTACCGCGCCTCTTACCGGCACTTCCGCCGCGCCCCAAGCCTCGACTACGGGTACCGGCGCCCGACGCTCTGGCATAAACGCCCAACGCGCCAGCCAAAGGGCCTGGGGTCTCGTCAGCAGTGCCCGAATCGCCAGCCACTACGACTTCCACAAGCGGCGAGACCATGCAACCCGTCAAAAGCCACGGGTGGAAGGATAACGACGTAGCACACCCCCTCGTCACCACACCCCCTGTAATCTGACCTCTGGGTCTGTTTCTCAGCAATAGCTACCGGTAATACTGTTAGCACACCCCCTCGTTACCACACACCATCGTTACCACACCCCCTAGCTGCGGGGCTCCCGCGCATGGTGACTATCACCTGGGACACGTTAGATTGGACACCCCCCCATAACAGCACACCCGGTGATTCCATTTTAAAAAGCCTAGTTGTTACCACCCCGGGGTGTGCTTTCTTCCGTGTTATACGGTATGTCACTGGGACACCGTCCTTTCATCTCAACGTGTGTGGCTTTTGACACCCCCGAGATGTCAAGCCATCCAAATCCCGAAGGGGAACCTTGTACTGGTCGAAAAACTCGTCACTCATTGGCCTGATTTCGTTTTGTGTGGTTGCGCGACTCGAGGTTCGCTGTGTAGAAACAGGCATGCGTGTTACCTCAGAAGATAGATTAGAGTGCGATCTTACCGGTAAGTACCGCAACCTGAGCCGTTGTAAGAACCGCGCGCGAGAACCGCTGCCCCCAACACTCGCGGTAGGGGGTGGAGCGCCAGACCCGTGCTACGATAGAGGTTGCACTTTTTGTTGTTGTTGCTTTTTTGCTTCTGAATAACGGGGCTCCTTAACCCAAAATCGTCCGAATGTCATTATTTGTTTAACAACATTATTTTTTTTAATGCCTATGCCTACTCCATGGGTTTGTTCATCGGGCTGCCCTTCCAGTTTTACTCAAAAACAGTGTGGTGTGGTGTGATATTAAGCTCCTCAAGTGAAACGCCTAAGGAAACAAATGGTCTACCTCTATCGTAGCATGGGTCGCCACCTCCCCCTTCTCGCAATACTGTGCGCAAAAAAGCGGAAGGGTTTCCAACATCCACATCAAGAGGGCTTTTCTAGTTAGGGGATGCTGTACGTAAAACAAATCTCTGCATGAACCGCGTCTTTTGTGAGAGCCCCCCCTCGTGTTTGTAGATTTGAGAACCATTCGCGAAGGAACTTCGCGAACCGGGGCTGGTGACGCGCACCCACACCGGGAAGAGATGCCACTTCATCTCCGATCGTTTTGATGTCCCGTCGACTCACTCTCGAGTCCTTCCTCGTCGCCAAAATTGACGCGTGCTACGATAGAGGTTGCACTTTTTGTTTTTTTTTGTTTCTGAATGAGACGGGGCTCCTTAACCCAAAAATAGCCGGAGTATCATTTTAGTTTCGCAATATGATTTTACTTTACGTGCCTAGTCCATGTATTTGCTCGTCGGGCTGCCCTCCAGTTTACTCGAAAGCAATGTTAGGTTGTGATATGGAGCTCCAAAAGTGAAGAGCCTCAGAAAAAATGCGGTTCACCTCTATCGTAGCCATGGGTCAACTGTCAACAGCGTCTGCCTTTGCCGTTATGACATATGACACAACAAAATCAACACACAACGACTCCCACCGCGGGTACGTATCACGTTATATTGTTACTTCGAGTATGTAATGAAATTACGTCAGAAGATGTGAGATCGAGGATTTCGTCGACACTCAACCTTGAAAACGTGCGTGGGATACTTCGATCGTGCATACTACGCGTTTTGTACACTGTATAACGCGGATGAAAGCACACCCCGGTGATATTGTTTTGACCTTCGAAAATGTTACCACCGGGGGTGTGGTTATATGGTACAGCGGTGTGGTATCTAGCGTACCCCCGGTGATAAGCACCAAGCACCATGAAACGGGAGCGCCGCAGGTGGGGGCTAGGGTAACGATGGGGCGTGATACCGGGACATCGGTCGCTATCGAGTGGGGACAGACTCCGCCAGAGATGACAGGGGGTGTGACAACGAGGAGGTGGGCTAGAGGTATCTTTGATTGCTATGGACTGTGAATAGACCCCGGCATAGATTCTGGAGCTACTGCCGGGGTCTCAGGCCCTGTGGCTGAAGTGTTCGGCGTTGCTGCTGCCAGAGGTTTTTTGTCTTCACTGGTACTGATATCCGTCGTCGGGGCTGGAGCCACAGCAGGAATGGCAGTACTACTAATAGCACCGGTGCCGGTAGGCGGGGTGGACGGACCCTGGAAATATCGACGTGATTCCCGCTCGAGGGGCGGCAGCAG
>JAYJME010001065.1:0-18100 GCA_036873775.1 Costaria costata | reverse complement strand
CACGCGGGCCAAGACCAATTCCCCGATTTCCATACTGTGTCCTAGATAATAATTCAGATTTGTGGTAAAGGCGGCTCGTATAGTTCCTCACTCATCTCGAGAAATTTCCTCCAGTTCCCAGTGACATCTAGGCAATAACTGATATTAATACATATGAGTACCCCTACTATCGTATGTGGCATGTGGCACGCACACGGGCCTGAAGTGAAATTAAACGAAATGTACGATACGCGCGCGCGCAGCATGGGCGTACGTGCTCGAGACTATATATTCCCCAATATGTTACACAAAACACGCAGTACGCGCGATCGAAGTATCCCACGCAGCTTGCAAAGTTGAGTTTCGACGAAATCCTCGATCTCACAGCTAAAGCTTTGTTCTTTTATATTTATAAAGTATACCAGGTACCAGGTATACAATAAATTCATCAGCAACATTTAACAGTACAGAAGGCGCCCGTTATTACTACTAAGAAATATGAGTTAACCCAAGCCTGGGCACTACTGGGCATCGTATCTCCCGTCAACTTTCTTATCTATCGGGAGAAAAGGAGGCTCACATTCTTACGACCGATTTTGTTAGCATCGGATGCCCTCTGTACACGAGTCTACATATTTTACGAGTACAACGTACAGAAGACGAAAACAAACAAATACGATATGATGATGGATATGACGAGATACCTATCACCTGGTTAGACCTGGTAGTAAACAAGAAAATCATATTGCGAAGTGTTGGAGCAATAGGCTGCTGTGAGCTGCAAACGATCGTACGAGGGCAGGGCCGCCTGCTATTTTGTGGCAGCAGTTATTACGCACGTTTGCATATACACTACATTACATCAGCGGGTAACTGCAGGTAGGTGCAGGTAAGCGAGGAAAATATGCACGTGATGGTACACGCAAAGTAGTAGATAGTCAGTCTGGCCGCCCGCAACATACAGACAAAACGACAGCATCATCAATCAGTTAAAAGGTCGCCGATAACGTGAGACTACTCGTACTAACGAGAGATAAATAGTACCACATATACCATGGTATCAGTTCAACGTTACCAACTACACCAGGTAGTGTTTATTGTACATGCGAGAGTGTGCTCACCGAAAACGCCTGGTAGCTGTCGATGATGAACGGAACAATCTTGCTCGTGAATGGCTTGACGCCGTCCATGTAGTAGGTAATGATGCTCCCTGCATCCTTCTCGCTCGAGGCTCCGCCACTGCCTCCGCCTTTGCTACCCGCCCCACGCGCCTCACGTTCTTTCAGGGCCTCGCGATGCCCTTTCCTCTTCGTGTCTACATGCTGCCTCAAATGAGTAGGGGACCCAAACCTAACCTCGGTATCGGCGAAATTGCCGTTCGCCTCGCAAAGCTTGCACACGCGTGCCAGGGAGCGAGTCCTTGAGGTAGACCGTGAAAACTTTCCACAGGAGGTTGTTGGATCTGAGCGACTTACTGCGCTTCTGCTCATGCTTCACGCGGTAGAGCACCGTTTCGGGGTCGCGTGCACTCGCCAAGGTGGTCCTCGGGCCGATAATGACCACAACTTCGGCGACGGGATCTCCACCCTCAGCGTTGACATTGGGTGCGCCAGGGCTGACGCCTTTGCCGTACTTTTTTCTTAACCCACAAATCAGACCAGATAAAGTATAAAATATATTACGATTGCTGGTGGTCCGAACATTTTTTCAAGGCTGGGGTTAGGGTTAAGGTTGGGTTGGGTCTACGCCTTCTCGTGATTTGTAAAAAACAAATACGCAAAAACACCAAAACCAGGCTAAAAACTCCTATAAAGCGTAATATATTTGGTGCTTTATCTGGTCTGATTTGCGGGTTAAGAAAAAAATGCGGCAAAGGCTACGCAGCGTCGAGAGAGATGGGCTGTTACGCCATGTGTGCGTGTGTGTGGATCTCCCGCTGTGCGATGCAGTGTCACAGGGCAAGAGAGGGGTATCCGCAGCCCGCAGCAATTCACGATAAAAGCTGTACCCCGTAATAAAAAAGCCTTCCTACAGTTAAGCAAACCCAATAAGTCGGAACGTCGGCACCTCCGTTTCCCGACTGACTATTAGTCCGACTAATAACTAGTCGGCGACTTAAGTCGTGGCGACTCACAGCCCTACGTATTATTATATTATATAATACAAGGCTTTCCTTTGGAGTAGGTTTAAGATGATATCGTTTCTTGTACAAATACACATACAGTCAATCCGGCTCCAAATATCCAAAATCCCCCCAGCACTAAGGAACACTTATCTCCGGCATGGGTGGGTTGTTGGAGGTAGCGGAGATACGCTAAAAACGGCCCTCTCGAGGCGGAGATAATAACACGTCGATTTTTTTTTCTTGTTATTATTTTGCCTAATTTTTGCAGAAAACGTGATTTTCTGGTCCAAGATTACGTGGATTGTAATGTTGCCACACAATAATTAGACTGCGTATTTAGGCAGCTCGTGACATTTGCACCTGGGCTTTTTTTGTTTTTTAATCGATAAACTTATGGAGATATCGGCAAAAAAGCGGATTTTGGAGGTCGTTTTGTTCAAGTTTACATTCAATAATTGGGTGTTGGATTTCATTTAGAGGGCGGCAAACGATGAATGGATACCATACGCGCAGGGCTTTTTTAATTTTTTCTAAAAAACGAAATTCGTGAGATATTGGGGATTTTTCCCAGAATGACTGATTTTGGCCAATTTTGTCTTGTCTTGGTATTTTTTTTCTAGATGCGGTGTTGCCTAATTACTTGTTATTAGTGTAAAAAACTGTTTTCGTTCAAAATCTCAGCATCGATTCGTCTTGTCTTCGCGATCACGAATATACAATTATCAATGTCTAACTTCATTTGTTAAACTCGGTAGAGTATAAAACGTGAATGGAAACAATGTCCCGGATGGACCATCATAGCAGTTCGGGCCTCAAACGCGGTCTTCACTGGATGACTCTAATGATTCGCAGCTCTGCAGAGCTTACGCCAACCGACGGATCATGACCTATTAGCGGGGTATCCGCGTGAGGCGTGTGGTGCGGCTGCTGAGATACGTTAGACAGCCCATAAGTGGCAGGCACGCTCAGTCGGGGCTAACCGATGGTTTCATGAGCTTCAGATCCGGAGAGATGATGAAATAATATGTTCTCCACGGCCAGTAGGGCTGATTGCGGTCGTGTTCAAGAGGACAAGATGAGACGAAGAAAATAAGGGAGAGAGTGTTCGAGGAGCACGCTTGCCACAGCTTCGAACCAAACAAAACAAAACAAAACACCTAGGCCCAACAACAAAGGCAAACCCGAGACCTGTGACCCTCGCTGGCCGGTATCCTTTGTGGGGTGCCCCGAGATTCTGAATTACGCATCTATGACCACGCCGAAGGCTTGGCGCGGACATTTGGGTGCACGACGGTTTAGAGCCAGCATTGTCGTTTCTGATGTGCGTCTTCAGGCTTGAAGCTGCAAGCGCGGTGGTCGCCAGGCTACGGCATCAGCAAGGGTGTCGCTAGTCGTGGCATTAACCTTTGTGTACAATCGCGGGGGTGGTTTATGCTGCATACGTACTCGTAGTCCATCCGAGTTTTAGGTGACGACCTCCAGCAAAAAGACAACGAGGGTATACGTAGTGGTGAAGTACGGTGATACCGCGCCTAAAGTATTGCATTTGCAAGATGCTCGCATCCTCGGCACTTCTGGCTTGGCTCACGTCTTACATGCAGGTGCTATTCCACCAGAGTTGGGCGAGCTGGTCGCTCTGGAAACGCTGCACCTTAAAGCCAACAAACTGACCGGTAAGTGTGACACGTGCTTGTTTTTGCCGACGCCATCGTATGTTGGTTTTAATCCGCGTTATTTTCTGCCGCCGTAGACCCCACAAGCCGAACAGAGTACTTGTGCATTGTCCAATGGTAAACGAAGCGTGCTCCAATAGGGTGTGGAAGCAGTTATCTTATTGGCCAAACACAATTCTGACTGGTGGGGGTTCTCAACTGAGGAATTACCCAATATCGATTGGGTTTACCATGTTTTTGTTTTGTACTCTGGTCTGCTCCTCGGGTTAACAGTACCCATTCGTCAAAGCCCGGTTTGGGGGGAGATATAGAGCTCAATCAGGAGCCTCAGCAAACATGAGGTGCACCCTTATCGTGGCATGCGTCAAACAAGGACATCGATATGTTGATATGCGATCGCGTTCCCTTTTTCTGGGCATGAGGCAGCATTTATCGCAAGACTGGTGGCAGGGTGGAATACGCGCTGTGTGTCTGAAGCTGCCGGAGCAACGTTTGAAGCTCATCGCATCGACTCAACTGCCGCTAGCTGCTTCCAGCGACGAGGGGTAGAGTATATGTACCCCCTCGCGTAGGGTATGGTCATTCCCTCGTGTGCGCTAACTGCAGTGCTGACGTGCGCAGATACCAGTGCAGGGGGCGTTGGCGTAGTGCGGTTCACTCTTGGCGATCAATCCATGTCCGCTGCCTTGCGATCACAAATTATCGCTGCGATGTTCATTGGCGTTCTCAATTATCGCCTCCTTAAGGCCCCGTGTGGAAATAAATATCAATGCTGTCTCGTGTCTCCGGAGCAACAATTATTATCTGCTAGCGTATGTGGTGTGTGTATCGTTTGGGCGATTGCGGCTTCTACCATACACTTTTCAATAGTAGCAGCAGGGTTGTCATCGATTTGTAGTGCTACGACACTGGTTGACGTGTGGCCACTTGTAAGGTTCTAATGCAAACCGGGTACCACCACACCTTACCCAACTTCACGCCCTTAAGGTTATGATGCCGTACCAACAGGCAGCACGGTGGTCTCGTAGCCCTGTGGTCGTTTTTATGCTGAGCACGATTGTTGCTTCGACTGAAGTGTGATAATATCAAGCCCGTGCAAGACTACGACAAGCCCTAATACGAAGTAGGATTGTGAGTAAAGCGCCAATCGTGTGAGCAAGCAAACGTCGGTGAACGTTTAGAGCATTGGAACGTCGGTGAACGTTTAGAGCATTGGACGACAAAACGAAGGCGTAGCTGGTGTCCGGGAGCTGGGGGGGCGGACTAGCTTGTGGCCCAAAGATCAAAGCCTGATTGCTCACAAGTATCCCCCCAATTTACGGCCAGTTTCGTTTCGGACGGTGGGTACCTACGAAATATGAAACACAATACTCCCAATCAATTACAAAAAAGTGGTGAACCACAAAGGCTGTGACACGAGGAGGAAGGGTCGGTGCCACGAGCAGTTGACATCAGACGGTTCACGTTGGGTTATCCCGAGGTGGCGCATATACCACTTACCAGGTGCTGAGGTATAACCCCACCAGTACCAGTAGGCCTCACGAACACAATCCGAAGCTCGGCGCTCACGTAGAACGAGCAGCTGAATGCCCAACAGGTGTAGACGAAGCAACGAGACCCGTGAAGGAATATAAAGCAAAAACAAAACAACCTCACCCGGTTTCAAAACATGATTTAAGTTGCTTTGTTTGAGTTGTGGGTACGCTTTGCGTTGCTGCTCTACGTCGTCGTATTGATTGAAATAAAATATGTCCTCATCTTCAACAAGTCCGACTTGGCTCTCGTCTTGCATGCAGGTTCAATTCCTCCAGAGCTGGGCAAGCTTGTCGCCTTAGAGGACCTCCGCCTCATCGGCAACGAGTTGAGCGGTAAGTGCGACATTTACTTGCACAAAGTTGCGAAGACAATGGAGCCGATTCAGCCATATGTTTTAAGTTCTACTGTAATCTTTGCACGGTGCAAGCTTAGCAGCAGGGGCGACAAAAAGCCAATCCAGGCTGGAACAAGCTGGCAGCTTGGGCAGGATACTGTAGCTCGTGACTGATGGTGCTGATCGTGGCTCTGAGTAGCTGACATGACGCGCGTGCATTCGGCGAAAAAAACATTCAGGGCATTCCATGTTTTTAATGTTAAGACATCGGGATTAAAAAAAAAAGTGGACCACAATTGGTAGCGGACCCTAATAGGGACACCTACTCTACATGTTAACACCCGTAACAGAATACCTGGTATGCTAGACGTGATAATATCCTTACATATATGTGTTCCTGCGGTACCGCAGTGGATTGATCACCTGGTGCGAAGGAGTCCTCATCGTAGCACTATAGTAGCGGAGAAATGCCCCCATATTCCGCACTTTTGGCTTGCCTCCCGTCTGGAATACAGGCTCAATTCCACCAGAGCTGAGCAACCTAGTCGCGCTCGAGGACTTGGACCTCATCGGCAACGAGCTGACCGGTAAGTTCGGCAAGCAGACATGCCTTATTTTATCGAGGGCTGTAATTACGCTCAAATTTCTTGCTTGCACTCTAGACTACTTGGTTTTGGGCTGTATATTTCTATACGAGGTATGTCTTATCAGAACAGAAAGTTGTTCAAACGCAAAAGCTGAACATTAGGACATGGGCACCGGCTACTCTTGATTGACAGTCGCAATGCCCTGCAGAGGTGTCGAAGTAGAGCCGGTCGCAAGATAGAAGATATCAAATACGTGCAGTCTCTTGAGGCTGTATCAGAGCTTAACTGGGGGGGCGGGGCTATGTTTTTAGCAGATATAACCAACCGTTCTACCGTTAGCTGGGCCAAGCGAAGAGGGCCAGGGTGGCTATTTTCCAGCGAAAGGTATGACCACCACACCGTATGTTGACCTACATCCCACTCATTGCTTCTTAGCGCTGGGATCATTGGTGTGCTGCGGTTACAGCGATGCAAAACCTATGCACCAGGTGCGTGCGGTCGTGACCACGACTTCTGACCGCGTTTCATTGAGATACATATTTGAATCATCAGCGCCCACCAATTTGTTTTTCAACATTGTCTATCGCATTGAAGGTTTATTTGCTCTTGCGCTAGCGTGTGCGGTGCGCGTGGTTTGTTTCGGTGCTTGGCGCCCAAATCCAGCTTAGCTCGAGAGCCTAAACACTCACAGGGGTGCGATACACACCTTTGGACTCGCACGATTCATTTTCTTCCCGGAGTCCGGACGTCTTTCATTCCGGAATCCGGGAAAATATTCTGTTTGTTTGAGGAAGCCTCCAACGACCGCTCTGTGCTCGGCTGGGTACGTCCACGTAGGGCCCTGCGGATAGCGAACCGTCCGTCTCTCTTAAAATTGTAGCCTTCGGAATCAAAGGCTGCAGTGGATCGAGATTACCCTGTGCACAAGGACTCTATATTTTTGGGCATCAGCGTCGGCAGTCACCTATCGAACTGTTTTTTTTTCACGGCTGAAACCCGTGCCATTGTTGCAGTTGCTGTAGCCTACAACAAAACATTAATGTATACCTGGTGCATAGGTTTTGTGCAAATAAATCTCCGTCATGTTGACTCTGGCATTAGCATCGGAAAAAAATTGGAAAAAAATATAATGGTGGACTGACCGAGAGCTTTCTATCTTTAACCACGGGAAGGTACACACACAACCAACGTATGGCACGGGCACGAGTCCATCCCGAGAACGGCGCTTGGGGGTCAGCGTTGCTATTCACCACCGTGTGCCCTGTGTTTGGAAGATGAAAGCGTAGTGGGTTGTGGGCGTTTGGCATACCGCATGATGACGAGCAGCGCTTGTCGCGGTTGTCAATCCCATGTTTGTGCGTGGCCGCAAGTATGGTTGGAGCTCTGCACTTCGCCAGGAGGTCAGTGGCGAACTCAGCAAAAAATGGGAGTGTGCAGGGGCGGAGTAGTAGTGTTGAACTTCACCCGACTCCGCATCGACGTCCTGAAGTGGTGAGATGATCTCATCCTTCGCACTTGATTCTGACTTGGCTCTCGTCTGGCATGCAGGTCCGATTCCACCGGAGCTGGGCAACATGGAAGCTCTCGAGGCGCTGGATCTCAGCGACAACATGCTGACCGGTAAGTGTGGCGATGCGCTCTGTCATGGACGGCTGCGGTTTTGGCGGTCACAATGGCTAGTTGCAACCTGCGTCGGTTCTTGTTCGTTTAAATCACGAATTGCCGTGCTGCCTTATGTCGTTGTCGACAAAGAGGTGCGAACGCCCGAGAGACAACGTCACGCCGGCTCCAGTTTGGAGTACCGCATACATGTCATTCGCAAGTTGTGTATGCGCGCAGGCGCCGTTTAATAGCGTCATTTCTGTTGTTGTAGGAAATCTATGCGCGTCCGTAATGCGCGTTTTTGATTATTTCCCGTGGATGAACTTGCGCGGAAAATAATATTTCATTTTGCCCATGGTAGTCAAGTTTGGTTGAGGCGCTAATGCACAATCGCGTGGCGTCCTTTAAAAGTGTTTTGTGGGACGAGGAGTGTCAAAAGCGTAGTGCCTTTCGTATGATATATTTTAGGACGCGATGATGGATGGTGGCAATGACACTCTGCCAGGCAAAGACAAAATAAATGCGAGTATGTTCTGCCCCATCTCTGGCAGCCAACACCTGAACAGATATAAAAATAAACAATCGAACTCCCTCGAGCAATCATCATGCACACGGGCAGGTCCCTGTGGAGCACCAGGTATAAAAAAGGAGGCCCGTCTTTGCACCAAGAGCCTTGGCCTTGAACGTTTCCTTTGTGTGTGTTCTATAAGCAAGTAAGTATACGCTGGGCAGGGGAGTTGGCTGGCCCGCAAGGTACCATTCTCGTGTTCAGTCCTGCCCCGTACATTGTCCGTTAGGGGGGGGTAGCGCCCTTATTGTTCACCATACACCCGTACTGCTGTTCACCGTTCATGGGTAGGTGGGTTTGTTTCTAAATATCACTGCTATTTTAATAAGGTATCACAAACGAGTACTCTAAAAACAGATGGAAGAAACCACAACTATCGTGGCCTAGTTAGTTTTAGAACGCCGAAAACACTGTCACGCGTGCTGGAAGTAATGGGCATTACTGACGTCATTTACCCTCAATGGGTTTCTTGCTTGTGGTGCAAGTTTGCTGGGTGCTGGTCCTACGGCATGATTGTGATGTTGGCGCTTGCGCATAACCCCGCAGATAGTTTAACCGGTAAAACTGCCAGGAGGTAGGTGGAGAGCTCCACAATGGAACGTGAGCGTGCAGGGGCGAAGTACTGTGGTATCCCACGTGAACTACCCGCACTATCTATCGGGTTACATTTAATGAGATTGAGTCTCCACTCCACACTTCCGGTTTGGCTATTATGTTGCATGCAGGTGCCATCCCACCAGAGCTGGGCAAGCTGGCTGAGTTAGAGGCGCTTGACCTCAGCGACAACCAGCTCACTGGTAAGCGTACCAACGACCTCCGATTTTAGACGGCTGAACTTGAGGGCGCGGTTGTTGTTGCCATCTGAGTGCTATCGTGCGGTAGTTTTCACCGTGGCCTCCAGTGAAGGGGCTTGTTGCAATTCAAGCATATACTCCGACAAGGCAGTCTGGTCACGTTTCAATGGCGATCATGTCGCCTTTGGTCCGTGTTAATAGAACAGTGATTTGGGAAGATTGCGGCAATGTTAAATACTCGCTTTGCCTCTGGGGTTGCATGCGCACTTAGCTGGGAGGTAGAGTAATGCTTGAAGGAAGTGGAATCGATCGCACTACCGCTGTAGCTGTGTCCGGCAACGAACGTTAGGGCGATGCTGTTTTCCCCCGCATAGGGCATGGTTACTGGATCGTACAAGGTGTGTGTAATCTGCTGCACTCTCGTTGTGTTAGCACTACTGTAGCTTACCTGGTATGCTGAGGGCGTTGACGCATTGCAGTGGTGGAGTACTGTGGTATCAATGTTGGAGTAGTACCGTATCAGTGGTGCAATAGTGTGGTACCCCACGCGAAGCACTCCGCATTGCAGTTTTACAATGGGGAGTTTGCCTCATCCTCCGCACGTCTACCTCTGCTCTTGTCGTACGTCAGGTGCGATTCCGCCGGAGGTTGGCAAGCTGGCCACCTTGAAGATGCTGAATCTTACGGCCAACAAGCTAACCGGTAAGTATGGCCAATGAATCGCATTTCTCGACGGTTCAATTTGCCACCGTTGCTCTTGCTCGCGGTATGTGTTATTGTGCTGCATTTTACCAACGTGGCACACGGGACGTGAGCTTCGTGCCACGCGGTAAATAACATTGAGACAACGGGTTAATTTTTGCGATCGTGCTGCCTTGGCTGGCGGCGGAAGCAGCACTGGATGCAAGACCATGCCAGGCTACATCCACGCAAAATTGGGAGAAGGGGCGTGTTTGCAAAAAGCCACCAACCCTACACCTGCTAAGTGTGCCCAGCAACGAAAGCAGGGACACAAAGCTGTTCACTTGAATAGGGCTGTGTTATATGTATCGTGTGTTTTATAATCTGTGCCCCATCGCTGCGTCGTCATGGAGTAACGTGAAAGCTGTGGCTCGCCCTTACCGATATTTTTGTTCTGGAGGCTATGAATTTGACTCTTAGTATTTGGAGTGATACTCGCCAGTATATAAATGCCAGGTGCCTTCCTTACGGAAGGGTGTCGTAAGTGGAGCTGTCGATAAAATAATGTTCCGCGGGGCTTACTTACAGCAGTAGTCTCGTCGTCGTGTTTTGGTTTGCTTTTGGGAAGTACAGTTTCAGACAATCGCCGACCTCTTCACGGCGTATTTTGCACGTTGTGTCAGCAGAAATAATACATTCTTGCCATCTTCGGGCGTGCGCTTGGAACGTGTAGCGATCAACTTTACGTTGTATGTACGTTCATCACTTATGGACGGCCGTAAGACCGCTGCCCAATTGGTGTCGGCAAACACTTGCATCGTGTGAGGTCTCGTGGCGCTGTAGTGCATACAATCACATAGGTCGTTAGCCTGCGCCTGCCTTCTCCATGAGGTCTCAATGGCAGCAGAGTACGTATGCACATCTACATGCGCCCCCTAGCCCCTTGTTATTCTACACCTACAGTGCCAGTGGCGTGTGTTTGAGTACGGGAGATGTTTTACAATGTTTGTTTCCATGGAGTAATTACAAGCCTTCGGCCGTGTACCATAAATGCGCCAAACGGTCAACGATCTGTCAAATCATTCCAGGATCATACAATAGCACAAAGGCGGTAGTCGAGAATGCATCGAACAGCCATGACACCAGAAATGGCCCGGAGGAAAAAAGTTCTGCACCTGCCCGAATACGCCGTACGACGACGGCACCCTGGCTTGCTGCCTGGACTATTGTTCCTCAGCCTCGCCCCCCCTGCTATGATGCTCCTGAAAATATGCTCTCCGGTTGTCTTTTCTTTTGTTCAGATCTCGGTGATGTTGAAGATGCGCTGGCTCTTGTACAAAGATCCACGTCAACAAGTGGCCAGCGTGCTTTGGATCTCCGTTTGGAGAACAACCCATGGGTTATGCCGCCCGAAGCTGTCGTGGAGAGGGGACTGTTTGCTGTCGAGAAGTACCTCATGGACGTACGGGAAGCCAAGAACGCCGGGGCTCACGTCAAAACCCACAAGCTGCTCAAGGTGGTCCTGGTGGGATCTTCGCAAGCCGGAAAAACGAGGTGCATCGTTAACAATTACAGATGTAATTCACAACGTGGTTCAGAAGGCGGTCAATCCTCGTGTGGCTGACTAGGCGCATCACGATGTATTACTGCCGAGGGCGCAGACAACTATAAGTAGTTGGCGAGAGCAGAACGCGTGCAAGGTTATTGTTCACGATATCGTGGTCAGAGCGACGCAGATAAATAGCTTGACACGAAGCTGTGGAAGGCCATTGTATGGAATAAATATGAGCTGTGATAGTGGTCCTTTCAGCATATAGCTTTTCTAGACAAAAAATCAAAATGTCAACAGTTGCGATGACGATTCGGGTGTCATTCAATCGTGATGGCGAAAAACGATGTTGAGGGATCCTCTCACTTTTGTAGTGGATGGACGTTTGGTTGTACTTTTTCGCGCTGGAGGCTTTGATTCACGCCGTAACAAACAAGGAGCATAGTGGAAGGTTGCAATACGCGCGTTTCTGAAGCAAGTTTACGGTATCTGCTTGCCGTGTACGTACCAGTATCTGAAGTCGCACTAACTCCGATATTGTCCGCTTCCAAAAATGTCGATTACTTGCAGCCTGATGCACAGCATCGTCCACGGGAAAGCATCGCGTACGGAGGGGTCTCCGGAAGAGGTCAGCACTGTCGGTATTGAACTACGCCGACATCAGTTGAAGGACGTCAAAGTGGAGTTTTACGACTGTGCCGGTCAAATCGACTACGCTGGAATGCATCAGACATTTCTCAGCCGGCGATCGCTGTTTCTCTTGGTGTGGGACGTAATGAAGTGTCATGGGAAACATGGCCAGGACCTTGATCAGGTATGTTGGCGGGGTATGTGGTCGACTAGTGATGATGAAAATCGAACGCTAAATAGCTTAGAGTGTTTTTAGGCAAGCAGTCCGGTTGCAAGGTTCCGCGCAGAAGAAACAAGTTGATGCTGAAAAATGACCCTTTCCGGCTGAAAGATGAAACGAGATGAGAGTGGGAAAGGGGGTATGCCATCTTCTATCAACCCGGCAAGATGCACGCTCTACGGCTAAATGTGAGCGCGCCTGGGTAACGCGTTGAAATACTTCCATCTCTGAGCACCGTACTTGGTTTAATGAGCGACTTTGTGTTATATCGGCTGATGTGGCAATTAAAGCTTGCCGGTAATTTCTTTCTGACGTGTGTACAGGTCATCAACGAGGATATCATGCCGTGGTTGTTTGCCCTCTCCCTTCGAGTACCCGAATCCACGGTGATGTTGGTCGCCAACAAATGCGATGGTTCCGTCGAAACATTCTCCAGCACTGTTCAAGCAAGCACGCAGCGTGCGGGGGAGCTGCTGAAGGGCTGGCAACACAAGCGAGGTATTTCTGGCCGGGTAGCAAGACGACTGAACACCTTGAACATCTTGCCCAAAGCAAGCCTAGTCAGCTGCGATGACGGGCTGGGCCTTTCGGGTCTGATTGATCGGGTTGCTGGCCAAGGTGCCACTTCCATTAGCGTGCCGCCCATGTGGAACCTCGCGTTGGCAGTTTTGGGCGCTCTAAGAGACAAGAAGTCACCTCTAAGCGCCGCTCGGGAGCATCTCAACCTGGCTTCGAGTCGCCAAGACTCGGAAGAAAGCGCGCCAAGCTTGTTTTTACCGAAAAAGGACTTAGTCCGGCAATGGCAGGGCGTTTTGCGAAGTCTACGTCGACACGGCGATTTACAGTCACCTGTGATGACGATGTCAAATTCAGACAGTGCCCTGGAGGGTGGCCTTTGGATCAGGTGAGGCGCGGTCTCTTTGCGTAGACAAGATCTGAAATGTTGATGGCAGCAGAGCTGGACGGTACCGCTATCGTCCTTTGGCCACCAAGATCATGTCCGGCCTTCGCGGCCCTCAAGCACTGCTGCGTTGTGGTTGGGCCCTTTCGAGCAGAAAGGCTTGCAGGTGACGGGCGATGTGAGCTTCAAAACCACGAGTAACGTTTGTTTTTCTCGCGTAACGCCCGAAGATGCAGGTCGTTTTCGTGCTTAATTTCTTGACGTTATGGGGAAGCTCGAACCCCTGTTGTTTGCGAAGACGAGAGAATACCTGTTGAATGAACGTCCACTTCGCTATGGGGCGAATGCTACCAACTGCTCGTTTCCCCTGAGACGAGGCACGGCAAGGTGCTCAAGGTGCTCAAGGTGCCCAAGGTAATTGTCTCCGTTTTCCGTGTTTTGGGGTTGGAATATCTATGGTTACATTGCCGTGTACGAAATACATCTAACACTATATGTCACCCTGACTGACGTGGCGTTAAATTCCAGCGAGTTCGCTGGGCAGGTGCTTCGTGTCGACGACGGTGACGGAATTTTCCTCGACGTGGTGTGGCTCTCCAAAATTCTCAACCCCATCTTGGACCACAATCTTCAAGACATGATTTTGCCAAACGCGCAATTGAACACGTGGAGAGGAAAACTTCTCAATACGGGGGTTCTTCGATGGGGTTTTGCGCGGTATCTCTGGGGTGACGTGTTTCGCGAGGACGTCTTGGAGTCGTCATTGGGCCAACTGGAGAAGGCTTTGTTTGATGTGCTGGTCAAGCTTGGCGTGATTATCCCTCTCGGCCGATCAACCTCGCCAGCTATTGACGGCAGGGCTTGGCCTGCTTCTCACGAAGGTGGCGGCCTGCCAGATATGCTGGTGTTGAGGTGGTTGCGTGTCCGTTTGAGCGCAAGCGAACAAGTACAGCTGAAGACCCTGCTTGAGGAGAAACTGCAGGGAGGTGCCGAGGAAGTGACACTCAAGTGGTTGTTTGACTCGGCGGGCCCTCCCCACGGCCTGATTGGACGTCTAATGGCCTCGTGCCACGTTATTGGCGAGCCAGAAACTGGGCTATGCTGGCGGGATGGAGCACTTTTCAAGGGTCATTTTGTGGCGAGGGAGACGAACCGACCGTATGTCGTCGTAGTCAGCTACAACAACGACGAGCGAGTGCTTGCCGTCAAGGTGTTCGGACCCCTCGAGAACAAAAGGATGTGGATAGCGTTGCGCTTCGTCGCGTCGCTGATGGTCAACGTCTCAAAGGAGTGGTCGGGCATGCTGTGGGAAGGTTGGCTGGAGTGTGCAAATCACCCCCAGGATCGCGTGCAACTAGCCACACCGACGGAGGTACGCGTGGTGTCCTTGTGTTGTGGCTGGCTGACATCCATCCCCATATCATACATCTTGCCGTTTACGTGTGATGGGAAAACCCTTTCTTCTGCCCTATAAACGCCCTTTTCTGGCCGCCATTCCATTTCGTGCACATGCTTGGCGGCAGGCACGGATCGGCAAACCATTGCTTCCTCCGACAAGCTGCGGGTGCGACTGTCTGCGGAATACTGAGGGGGTACTGGGTCAGGCAGTCGCTCGGCTGGGCAACCTGATGGACACGCGCGCAGGTGCTTGATTGCAAGCGTTGTTTGTTTTCCTCGCAGGATTCCCTTGGTGTGAAGACTCAACGCCACACAGTGTTGCGCAATACGACCTCGCGAAATCAAGCTCCTACGCCGTTTCTTCATTTCAATATGTTAGCGCAATGTACACGCCGAAATTGGTCGTTCTGTGCTAAAAATGGGGTGGGCATTGAAAAGCGCGGTCTTAGCTTTACATCCCGCTTTTTCCCAGGTGACCCGTTCAAGAACGTGGAAGACACGGACCAGGCAAGAGGCCTTGACCAACTGTACGAGGCAGTAGACCGTCACCCGCAGAATGAGGCAGGAACCATTTGGCCACCGGAGGAGGCCCGAGGTCTTCAGCAACCGGAGGAGGCAGAATCCCGCCAGACACCGAATGGGGCAGGAGAAAATTGGTGGTCTTTCTGCGGCGAGGTTTTTTTGCTCTGGCTACCCCACGCTTGGGGAACTACGACGTTTCTTCTGGGGTCCGCCTTCTCGCTCTTCGTGGCATCCGTTGCCCTCATAGAAACAGATATGACGCTGTGGAACATCTGCATGGGGCTCGTGGGGCTCATGTCGTGTGGGGCCGTGGTCTCTGCATATTTTGCTTGCAGACAAATGCATGCGAATGTACAGCGCAGAAGCCAACAAGATAACCCAGTACGAGACGCTGCCCTTTCAGTGTAAGGCCGGACGCCAGAACAGTGTAAGAACTATTGAAGATTCGCCACTGACTTGTTTCGAAGTCGATTTTCTCGCAGCTGACAGCATGGCAATCCGCACGCGGTACAGGTTGGCGTATACGTAGCGTCTCGCCTTGTTAAACCCTACCTGGTACGAATAGAAAAGCTCGAGATAACGTTGTAGAATACGCAAAGAAGCACTGGCAAATGGCTTCCTCTGCCTGTAACGAAGACGATAGAGGTGCCCCCTGCGATTAATATGTTCAACGAACTACCGAAGTCGGTCGGATTGTTTTCTCTTTTTACGAAAACGCAAGCGATGAAGCAACATTAAGAAGTTCCCTTGAACGGTGTGTGTGCTCGCTTGGTGGGCTAGGTCTTCTAAGGCCGCCCTGCCCCCCTTTGGGACTTGTTGCCCCTCCGTAGGCGTATTACTATGCTGAGACCTTGTTTGCTGGTGTACTGCTGGGTGTGTACTGCCTGCCATGAATTTCGCAACTTGGCAACGAGCAACGCAGCGACCCTGTCGACGCATTTTCAACACTTTATCAGCAGCTCAGCGCTGCGAGCACTACGTAAAAGAGTTGTAAGCGTGCGTTTGTTTGTTGGATTTCAGCTTACGCAGTGCGTTTCGCATGTCGCAGGTAAGGTTATTATACGTGACTGTGCCACTGGTCTAACGCAAGACTTCGAGATCACCTGCTGCGTGAAATCTGCAACGGCTCCAAAACTCACTCGTTCGTGCACTATTCCGGGCCTTGTATCAATCGCGCTGTGCCCGCGCGAGCTATTGCGTTGGATGCGGTTACAATTCCCCGTGTTCAGAGGGGGTCGATTGTACGTGGTTTTGCCATGTTGGTTGCCCAATTATCGTCTCCTTGTTGGATTAGTGCTCGATTATTTCTGTACCGTCTATCTCCGCGGATGATAGGGGTAACCACCCCAAGGACGACGTGTTTGTGTGCGTTGCCTGCGTTTGGCGGTTAACGTTGTCTTGCTACTACAATACGGACCCACGACTTCACGGCAGGCAGTTTATCCGGTGTCTGGTGGGGTTCATGCCCGTTGCGTGCCCACCGAAAACAATGTTTTTTACGAAGTTCGCCATAAACAATTAACTTGTAACATACACCCTCGTGTTTTTCTGTCGGACCCATTCCTTCTGGGCACCCAAGGCATTTCATATTATAGCCATGTAGCTCACGGCTGATGAATCAGCGTAGAAAGCCAGGTTAACCGAGATCCGATGTTGAAGTATCCAAGTGGTTCTCGCCGTTCTGTCACTCATACGCTTCACCAAATCTGGACGGTACTGGACGGCCACCGTTAACCAACTTCGAACCGTAAACGGCAACATACTACCGCGGTAAATGCCCAGATGGAAAAGGACGAGCACCGTAACCACGGTAGGACGTTAACCCCTTCAGAACCCCCAAAACATATCCCACACTATTTCCTAGCTGTTTTGTCCCCAAAACCCGTTTCCGGCTCTAAAGGGGTTAACACGCAACTGAACCCGACACGGCACATGTGCTGAGAGCAATCCAAAACCATAATACACCACCTGGTATGTGTACCGGTACGTGTTGACAATTTACACATGCCCCCAGTATACTTCATACTCAAGAAGACTGGGAGTATTGAGTGTATACGTAGTTCTGCCAATACTCGCAGTGTGAGAGTACTACTGTATAACGGCCAAAACATCGCCAGCACTGGCGGTACCCGCGGTACAGAACCCGAAAATGCTGCCAGCACTAGCAGTACCCGCCGAAACTATTGCAATTACCGGCAATACCCGCAGTATCGAACGCCGAAATACTTGAACACAGGCAGTGCCCGCAATACAGAACGCCGGAATACTGCGAGCGCTCGCAGAATGAGCAGCATCGAATCCTGACATGCTGCCAGTATCATCAGTACCTCCAGTGTTTCCCCCCGAAAGTAACTTACCCCAACTCCCACTGGAGCAGCTATGTATCTCCGGAAAATTGTGGGTGGCAATATCGAAACGGTGCACACAGATGCTCCCTGTTTGCCTCATGCTCCGTGTATATTGGGAGTATTTGAGAGTAATTAGGACTGCGAGTAATCGCAGTATGAGCAGTCAATGCAATGCAGTACTAACGGCCGAAATACTGCCAGTATATACTGCTGGCAGTATCCGCAATACAGAACCCCGAAACACTGCGAGTACGTACGGCAATTTCGGGACTATCGAACCCCGAAATATTGCGAGTATTGTGCTCACAGTATGGGCAGTATCGAACCCTGGAATACCGCCAGTCCTCGCAATAAACCTCCAGTATGTCCTCCCAACTGTACATATAATTTCCCTACGTACTGGGAGTATTATCTGTGGCATTTTCGAACTGGTTTTGGTATTTTTGAACCCTGGTGCTAGGTGCTGCTAAGGCCATTTCCTATGCAGTCGGATCGGAAGGATTGAAAAAGCCGCTTTCCGATCTATTCTTTTTTCGACGGGATTTGTCTGGAGACCCTCCCTATCGTCAGTCGGACACAGTCGGATCGAGTTTTTTGTAGTTTTATGTTTTTTCTGGGGGCGTTTGATGCGAGGGAGTAGGGCAGGCGAAAGC
>JAYJME010001064.1:0-18101 GCA_036873775.1 Costaria costata | reverse complement strand
AAGGGGAAGGGGGGGGGGGGGCGCTTAGACGCCTGACTAACATGGAGCGATTGAAGCGGGGATCATAGTTAAAGAGCCTTTCTCCGCCATGGCTTTACAACTGCACCCATATTTATTGGAATACGGACTTTGAGGTCTACACGTATCTAATCGATGTGCAGTCACTACCGCATGAGTACACTGGGTATTTTAGTTTGGATATAGGACTAATGTGCAATAATACTGTTACGAGTCAGCGCTGAGTGATCGTTCAGTGGATATGGTGCACATCTACAGTGCCAACACTATGGGGGCAAACTACATGGAATTGGAGTAGGGCTCAGTGAATAATGGTGCATATATCTACCGTGTAGCATGGAGATCCAATGGTGAAATTGGAGGGACCTGGCAGGACGGCTTTTCTGTAGTTTTACGAGGGGTACTTGCAGTAGCATAAATACCCGATGTTCGAAAATGCACGTTGCGGAACGGTGCCTCAGCTATCGCGTGGTTCTTTGCGGCGCCTCACTGCACGGGCAACCTTCGCCCCCCTGTTTTTTGTGATCTGTTTTATGGTGCAGACCGAGATTTGCCGGAACTGGCAGCGTGGCTGCTGCGTGTACAAAGGTATGGGCCGTTATGTACATAAATACCAGGTACGACATTTCACTAAACATATACCGTGGCGCGCACGCAGGGGGGGGTGTAGTCATATCATGCACGGCCGTAGTCGTGTGACCATAGACCCTCGCCTCCCTACAATGCCGGGACGGAGTACGTCGGGTTTTCACCGACCAGGCAGACACTGCTTGCACTAAGCGCGAAGCGCCGTAGCGGGAGGGGGGGTGATCTAGCGCACTTTCCTCTTTACCAAATGCATACAGGTACATGTTTTGGAGGACAGCCTGTTGAATTAAGAGTCGCACAGAAAATGCAAGTAGGTAATGCAGTGAGAGGGTGAACCCCTCACAAGGTGATCTTCAAAGAAGGAAAGGATTGCACCCCGAGCTACGCTTCGACTTTCCTCTTGTATGGCCTGACTGCTCGCATGCATGGTGAAAAGGGAATGCATAATTGCATTTTTCAACGGGATTGTATCCCGCATTGCTGGCAAGCTCCTTCACAATTGCAAGCTCTATTGCTGACGTCGGACTTGACGATGTCGCGGAGATCATTCCCATTCAAAGGTGCCCTGCTGAATTGCTTGACAGCGCTGAAAATCGTCGACGGGGTGGCAGCCAGCCTAAAGCTGACACATTACCCGACGAATACCCTATGTCCCATGGATACACTCCAACAAATTCCTCGCTGTGTCTAGCACGCCCCCGCACTGTTTCGCCGTTATCAACGCGCACAGCGCATACTACGAAACACGGTGATGACTGATGATTGATTGCTTTATTCTGTGATTATTGATTCTGTGATTCTGATCCGGGACTCGGATTCGAATATATGCTTGCCTCGTCAGATGCGCTGTGTTCCTATATGTATGGGAGGCCGACATCGTGGAGATTTGCTCCGAATCTCCAGGTTCTTTTCGCGCAGCCTGTTAATACTAACCTGCAACTATCTTCTCTATCAACATTTGCGCCGTAAACGTCCAAATACCCCCATCATTGGGGGAGAAGCTGCTAAGTGCGCCTTCGCTCATGGTGCCCATGAGCTCAAGCACCAGAGTCTGGATGAGATGTGAGCGTCTTAGATGTCAACATGTTTGCACTGACTGGCTCTGTGTGCGCCTCGAAGCAGCAAATATCTGTTAGCGGCACGTCGTTTTGGCGATGTAAACGCTTCAAACTATATGGCATTCCTTGAAAGAGGCATTGTCGTCCCCCCTTGTGGTGTTCTCTCACCGAGGCGTTCTTGAAGGATGTTGCATTGTGTGTCTCGCTCCTCATGTGCAAAATACATTATTACCAGGGCTAGCAACTACACATAAACCCACGTGTAAATGGTCCAAACGGTACCAGAGATAGCCTGCATATCAGCAGCACAGTCAGTCCCTACCGTCTCGTATTTTGAGCCGTCCTTTCACGATAGCTGGGCACATGGCGACCGGGGCAGGCACAGAAGTAGCCCCGTTCAGGGTTTCCAAGTAATTTGTTTGTGTTAGTTTAAAGCAGTCGGTGCTGTAAAACTAGTGGGTGTCGTTTTTCCTAGCCAAGCGATCACCCGGCATTGTCGTACAGCTGACTCTTAGCGAGGGGGGGGTCGTTGTACCAAATATATACCATCACGAACCTCGTACTCACCCTTAATTTGCCATAATCGTCGGTATGCCGGTTCTTGACCAAGCGTGATTACACCTTCGCTGCCCCATCATCTGAATAGTTTTTGTGAATAGCTCCGTTAACTCGCTGCCTCGTGTGAAGTTGCTCGAATTTGGCGATTAAAACGTGTGCCGTCGACAATTTCCACGGTCGCAGGGAGACCACCGGGCGCATCCCGAATGCTTCAAAGTTCCGCTGCTACCCTTGCCTGGTGCGTCCAAGATGGTTTGTCTCTTGCTTCAATCTCGATATATCACTGCATTTTTTTTCCCGGACTAAATCCAAGTAAAATAGTATTGTCCCCCAATACGTGATGGGTGTAGTTCTAAAGAAGTTAACCTTCGGAGTGGGTGTTCTTCTCTTGATAGCGCTCGTTGATTGTCCATCTCGTGCAGCCAGACGTCACAGGGCCGGGGGAGGTATGCCAGTCTACTGGCAGAGCTATCATCCATGGTTGAAACGAAGGGTGCACAAATTACCAGTGTTCAGTGGCATCGGCCTTACCCAACCCGTACAGCTCGTATTTTCTGTTGCTCCGTGGCCGTTCTCCATTGTTGTAGGAGGCGTTCTGCAACAGGGGTAGCACGTTTTGGCCAAACTATTTCTGAGTAACGGGGGCACCTCAAGCGAGGTGCTGCGCCCACCATCGTTTGAATACCATTCACATTCTTGACGTTCGTTATATCGTTCGTTACAAAGACCCTATCAGCACTGTTCATCGGGTTACTCGTATAATATTTCCATTTTCCTTCAAAAGCCAGTTTTTTCGGGCGTGAGGCACCAGGGTATGCTTCTCAAGTGAGGAGGTCAGAAAAAATAGCATAGGCTAGATCAAATGTGAACACAGTTTGGTGCTACGGCATGGGGGGGGGAATTAGGTCCCTTTTTTTTGCAGCCGGTTAGAGCAACTCGGAATAGAGTGACTACCCTATCTGTTTGCAGTGTCAATTTAAGCTTTGATTGAACTTGTTTTTTTTTTTTGCGGTGTGCACACCCGCACCACGTTGGGGATTGTTTCTGTTTTCGCCGCGCCGCAAAAAAAATACAAAAACGAAAATAGTCCCCCATTTTTTGTTTTGTTTGGAGAGGGGTAATGAGTCTCACTCACCCGAGTGTCCTGTCCTAAAATGTGGCCTAGTGAAAATAATAGGGGTATTATAGCCCCCCTATGATACGGTAACATCATCAGTCTGAACAGGTTCTGTCTCGTCTTGACGTTTATCATACTATACCGAGAATGACACCAAGTCCCCTCTTCTTCCTGACTCGTCGTTTTTCTCTCTGTCCGTGGGTGTCAACAGACCTGGGTCGCCACAGGATCGTGCCCCTATTTCGAAAGGTAACGAGGTATTGCTTGCGTCCATTGACGGTACGAGCCACCATGATCTACGATAAGGGGGGGGGGGTACTCAATTCATGCATGGCCGTAGTCGTATGACCATACAAGGGGATGGGGGGGTTATCTGACGTTTCTCCGGTTCCTCACACGAGGAGCTCTATACCAGGTACCGCACCCAAGACCTGATTTTGACAAACAACGCACACACAGCCCGACGAACAAATGCCGCATTGGTTAGGAAAATGTACGATTCAAGCGAAGTTTCCTACGCCACTACAGATAGTTTTTTTTTAAAGAAACCAAAAAATACGTCAGCTGCGAGTTCTCCCCATCGGTCGATACTCTACTTTGCTAATATGAATAGCTGCTTTGCAAAAGTATTGGGCAGTTGTTCAGTTGGGTAGCCCCTTCAGTAATAATAGGTTTGGCCCAAGAGTACCCCTCCTACCGTAGCATGGCTCTAACACGCCAACAATGCTGAGGTTGCTGTGCGGACAATATTTTCTTTGGTATAATTATGGTTTTCGTTCGCCACATTATTTAACGCTTTGGTGGCATGCCGCGACAGTGTCATGGCAAGCCAAGGCAACCGACGGCAATTGCCATGGCATGCCGTGGCAGCCCATGGCACTTGACATGGCAAACCACGGCACGGCTACCATTGCACGCCCTACGGCAAGGCCCACGGCACGTCACGGCAAGGCCCACGGCACGTCACGGCAAGCCTCGCGGCAATTGGCAAGCCTCGCGGCAATTGGCAAGCTCCACGGGATACCATGGTGCACTCGATGGCACTTCACGACAAAGCCCAATGGGAAAACCACGGCAAGACCCATGGCATACCATGGCAATCCACACGGCAATCTCCACGGCTCCCCATGTCATGGAAACACGGCGAGGGAAGCGTTGTTTTGGGTTTGTGCTTCGCACTCACGGCCTCCGGTGGCTCCTGCGGAGAACTAATTATGTTTTTTCACCTTGTGGGCGGAGTCATATCCGGGTAGGATCAGCCCGGGTGGGACCAGGTCCATGCGTGGTATCAGCAAAGGCGCGGTTTACGGTTGGTGCTTCGCGCTCACGGCCTCCGGCAGCTAAGTATGTGTTTTCTCCTTGTGAACGGGCTCATATCCGGGTGGAATCAGGTCCGGGTGGGTTGCCAACAAGCATGGCTTCCCATGGCTTCCCATGGCTTGCGATGGCATGCCGTGGATGTCGGCATGGAATGTCGTGGGGATTGCCAGAAAAATGACCGCGGCGGCCCGTGGATTGACATGGGTTGACATGGCATGCCGTGGGGCTTGCCGTGGGGCTTGCCATGGTTTGTCATAGCATTCCATGACATGCTATGGGGATGATTTTATGGCTTACCGTGAGGGTTGCGATGGCACGTGCCCTGGTACTGCCGGGGGCTGCCATGGCAAGTGCCACGGCACGTGCCATGGGCACAACAGCATGTGCCATGGCAACCCCTGGGGCTTGCCGTGGGAACTCGCGGCTTGCCATGTCATCCCATGGCAAGCCCCACGACAGTGCTGCGGTTACCCGCGACTTGCCATGGTCACTGTCATGGTATGCCACTACAAAGTCAAATAATGTGCATCCGTGGCTCCGGGCCTATAGCACTGGGTGGTGCTTGTATGTCGCTAAACAAAAGGAGAACGTTTTTTCTCAACGGTCACCTGGTGCCGCAGCGGTGGCCTTGGGAAATCGTTTATGTCAACACGCCAAGCAGACTCCCCTGTTTATCTGCTCGGTCGTGACACCAACTCGGTCTCCGCAGGTGTGTCTTTATCCACGATCCGAGAATCAGCGGTCCCAACGACGCCTACCTGTACTCAGTGAACGACCACAGGTCCGGCTCGGGACGGGGCGGTGGCGTAGGTTCCCCCTTCGGTAGAGACACCTTCTACTGGCCGGACATGCCGCGCGACGGAGACGGCAGATCGGTGTGTATCGGCCTACTCTCGAGAGCGTGGGGTATTTGGCTTGCACTAGTGGTCCCTCCATAGTACCAGTATGTACCCGCCGGAAATTCCGGCGGGTTACGTAGCGGCAACCGGCACTACTCCGCATGCTGCCACTACTGAGTGTTCCCATCTGTGCAAAGCGATCTCACAGGCATTAGCGGGAAACCGGCACTGTAGAGGGACCACTACACTATACCCCCATGGAGGCGTTGTTGAAGTCGCGAGGGTACTTGGATGTACCCTCATGTAGGCGTTGTTGTTTCTAATTAAGGAGGATCTTCTTTGTGTCGACCAGTTCATGCTCACAATACACCAGGCCGAGGCAAGTGATGATTACCTCGAGCACGTGGTAGTGACTCAGGCATTACCAGCGACAAGCTGCACAATAGTAGTCGGCCCTTACGCCCTTTCTTCAGTGTCTCATTACTATGGTGTCGATCCAATGTCAAACCCAGCCTGAATCTCACTACAGTATTCGGCCCGTACTGTAGGATTCTACTGCCGAGCATCACCGCCCTAGCGTCGACGGTTTGAAGGCACATTGTTCGCACTTCCTCGGAGGTAGGGCACGCGTGTGCGGCCACCGTTGTCCAAAATATCTGCAGCACTGGCAAGGGTTTGGGGTAATGTTTTTGCAACGCCCGCCTTTAGCTGTGGAACATCTCGTGGAATCAGAGTAACCCCACAATGGCACCACAATGGCAGCATGCTGAAGCTCCAAGCAGGACTACCTACAGGTGCGACTTCACTGCGTAAGCAAGGCCAAACCAAACTGGGGTTAGATTGGCTTAGCAGCACCGCCTCTCCAATCGCTATATTGTTCCATGGGCAGGTTCCGCCCGTCTCAGTCAAATACGAACTGGATCGGCGCATGCTCGAAAGCGACAAGCCCACGGATAGGTGAGAGCAAGGGCACAACCAGCCCTTCCTACCCCCCTCCTGATGGCAAGTGCTATCAGTTAGTGTATTGGGCCATTATAAACGCACTGGGAGTGCACCAGGTATATTTCGCCTCCCCTCCTACCTCTATGTCTGTCTGTCTGTTTGTCTGTCTGTCTTTCTGTCCTATGCTTGCCTGTATTAATTTAGTTGCTGTCTCTTTTTTCTGCGTGCCTATATGTATGTTTATCTGCCAATCTGAAAATATGTCTGCTTATTTGAACGTCTCTTGTCTGGCTGCTTGTCTGGTTTCCTGTGCCACGCGAGTTGCTGCTTGGGGTTCTTAGTAGGATGCAGCTCATCCTTCATGCGACCGGCCGAACACCTCACGGTGCTTCACGCTTGGTGCAAGCAATGTCTGTCTGGTCGGCGAAACCCGACGTGCTCCGTCCCGTAGCGATGCGAGGGTCTATTGTCATGCGACTACGGCCATGCATGCGCAATATGAGTGCACTCCCCCCCAAGCATTCGGTCTAGCTCCCCCCGCCGTGGCATTTCGACTTTCTTCATGTTTCTGCACGAGAGAACCACATTGATTGGTGGACCGCTGTCGAGCCGCCGGAGAAATAACGAGTAATAGGGCCACTGGCTGGGGCAGGGGGGTCACCTAATCCAATAGCTACGTTGAATGATCGGTGAAGGTGCAGAAGGATACTACAGAAAACGCTGAAGGCCCGGCTCCAAAGGACGGCTGCCGACGCGACCGTCGCCACCCGGCCGTCGCCTCAATGCTGTGCTTATCCCCCCTACCTCAACCTTCCCGTTTCAAACATATGGCACGTGAAGCTCGCTACCCTTTGCGAACCACAACAACCCCCTCCCGCAGAGCGGTTTACCACCTCTGGAACTCGCTGGTGAAAACCCTTTCTGCGATCCCCGAGGAGGCACCGAGCTCGGTGCGGTCTGCTGCCGGTCCTCAGCCCTCCGAAAGGGACCCCTTTGCCACCTTCCGACGAACAGGTAATACACATACGTCGCACGCTATATGTAGCTGACTTTCCTGCGCTTGGAAAGGAATGTGACTGCCGTCCTCCGACGTGGTGCCCTTCACAAGAGTACAGCGGCAACGCTAACTTCCACGACGGTGTTGGCTTCATTGAAAAACTTCCGTCTGCATCACGAAGGATAACTCCTGTGACATGGGTGAACGCTTCGCTCAATTGATATTTCCTGCCGCCGCATCCAGAACGATATAACTTTATGAAATCAGTGAGAGCTGGGCGGAGCTGCTGCTGCTCAACGTTTCCTCGTAAAGGAGGGCTATTCTGCAGGTACTGATACGATCCCACCCTTGCACCATCCGGCCACGAAGGGCTGGATCATAGCGTAGCGGCCGGTAGGGAGAGCACCCCGTCAGGTTTGGGATTCGACGGAGCAGGAGACACGGCGCCCCAGCTATCCCTTCATTCTTGCTCCCGCTCCTGGGGCACGAGGACCGAGAAACGGCGGCTGTCCTTGTTCGAGCGCATGTCCAAGGGCCAGTCTATCTCGCCCGCCTACGTGCCCATGCCTGACATCGCCGGTAAGGGAACGTACTTTGCCGCCCGGTTCGTTTCTGCTCTTACAGATTGATACTGGGGTGGTGAAGTGTCCTCTCGGAGCACAAAACACGTGAAGGGTGCGCAGGCGTGCTTGCTACGCACTTAAAGTTGGCCTGCGCCGCAGACACGATGTTGAGATGCAATGTTTGGGTTGTGCTATGAGTATTTTCCCCGAGGTGACGGGGCCAAATGGGTAGCTGGAGAAATGTGCCGTCAACCTCATTGCACTGGGGTGCAACGGGTGGGCGCTGGGCTGGCTTGGTTGTCCTTGGTGATTGAATGGTGAGTCTGGTGAGTCTGCGCAAGTATGAACCAAACGTCGTCAGCAACATAGGTCCGCTCGTTGTACTTGAACATGGGACGACTGGTGCGACACTTCGTACACTCTTTGACCGCAGTCAACCCTCCATGTTCTCACGTACACGCGTCGTCTAAACATTGCTGTACCTTCCCACTGTATGCCATGGTGTATGGGGGCTGGAAAGCCTCTAGTCCTCTAGACGAATAAGCCCCTGCACGTTTAGAATGTTCCGGGCTGATGAAAATATTGTGCTTGGAATGAAACGTATAGACAGTCTCGCAGGCATTTTAGCCGGCAGAGGTTGGCAGAAAATGAACCGTACTTTTTGACACTCGCTGCCTGCCCAAAAATGGTGTGCCAATCCAAACGAATCGACATCGAACCCCAGCCGTGTGCCACTGACGGAGCATTTTTTTGTACTTCCCGACACACCATATTGAAAGTGGTCTCCCACCCTCCACGCTTACTATATCCGGCCGTTAAGCGTACGTATCTGAGGAATTATTCACAGCACCACTGTCCCTATCATAATGGCGGTCACCCCAATGCACGTTTGCTTTGGTACGCTAAACCCCTCTGGACAAGTCAATAGCCCACCACCGCCATTTCATGTACGTCATGATTCCGCTTTGACCTGGCCGAACTTCCACTGTTCGTCCCCCACAAAAAACAATGGAACCCAGGTCCACGGAGTATCTGGTCCGACAGATGCCATTTGTGCGAGAGTGCCACTCGTGTCGAGCATAGGCTGATGATCGTGCCACGGCCCCGCGGATTCCAGAGTGTCGGCAATCTCAGGTCTTCGTTCTCGCTGGGCGATATCAACCAAGAGCATGGTCGAAGCGAGGTGTACCCTGGGGTCAAACCAACCAAGTGAGCCCCTACGCACGGCACATTCGATCAGATGCTGTGATACTTCCTTTGCGAAGGGGATAACGCGTGCAGCGTACGACAGGGGTAGCCTTGTACGTAGCACTTTTCGGCGAAAACATGTATCACTATCGAGGATTCTCAAGTGAGGAACTACCTTCTGTCGTTGGAAAAGTATTTGGGTCTCAAGTTAAGAATATTGGTATAATACCTACTTTAACTGTTGGCGATGGGATTGTTGATTGCTTTGTACTTTTATTATTTTTCTCAGGGTCAATTTTTTTAGTGATCTGTGTTGTAGAACTCCTTCAAGTTAGGAGTCTCAACAAACTTTAGGCGTAGCCCCCCAATGTAGCATGCGTCGGACATAATAATATAATCGTTGTCAATTGGAACGCAAGATGCTTCGGCGATGCCATGCGGTAACGACAAGACCCGAGAGTGGTTCTTTCCGGGATGGATGCTGCAACTACTGTAGCACTACTGTAGTCACGGTCACTATTTCAATAACCTCCCCAACCCGACACGTGAGGTGAGGGCGGGTGGGGCTTGCCATGAGAAGACGTGCTGCGCCTTGTTGCTCCGCAGCGATTCACATGCGAGTGTGAAAGGCACGGGCACACACTCTAACAACAGTTTTCCCTCATCCCTGCAGACGCGCACCTATCCAAGAACATCTGCCTCCTACATTTGTAGGACTGGGTACTGACTGGCACAGGCAGCACAATAGATATACTGTGGAAATCAGCAGCCAGTATGCTGGATTCCCTCACTATAATTTACCTACCAGTATACAGTGTGCTTGTACTGGCAGTATATACTGCACCAGTACCCAGCCCTACCCATTCCCGCTACGGACGACTGGGTGCCCCCTTCAACTCGCAGGCAGGAGAAGGCGTGGAGGCGGCACGGAACGGGGGGGGAGAACGACGAGAGGCCTCCGCGGGTTCCACTGGCCAATCGCTGCGATTCCCTCCCGAGGCGCTCGACGGCACCGCCAGCTCTGGGCCGTGTGACCGGCACGACGAGGTTTACCGCCGTGTGCAGAAATCAGTTTGCGTACGCCAGTGCCGCCCCAATGTTTGAAGTGCAGATCGTATACTGCTGCGTTTTTTACTCCATAGACTTGCCTGCGACGCTTGCTACCGTAGGGGTAGCACTCAAAATGTTTCTGAGGCTTCTCACTTGAGGAGCTCTGCACCTCTCACCCAACAACCAACTTTGAGAAGCATTGCGAGATAAAAGCCAGATACACAATCCCGTGGGCTGGTATTTAGTGAATGTCATTGTACAATACGCATCGGATTGAAGTTGAAATCAGCGGCAGGGTCTTTAACAATGGTTGAGGAGCCCTGCTTTTTAATGGTGAATATTCCAGGTCTCAAAAGTGCAACGCCTGCCGTAGCACGTCTTCTGTAATCGCCAACATCCGTGCCTCTGACGGGTACCGCACCAATAGCAGCCTAGCGATGGGTTTATACAGGATTCGGACAAGAGCGGGCCGGTGCTAACCCCCCATGTGCTAGGTAACACCTCGCCAGATGCCATATCATCTGCTGAGGTCGGCGGAAGCACAATGCTGTTGGAAGAGCCTCGGCATATAACATGTCTGCATCACGAGGTCCAACACTGATCGTAGGGTCCTCTGACGCCTTTCAGCTCTCTTGTGGTTAGATCAACCCTTGCCCCCCATTCAATGCAACCGTTCGACGTGCATTGTTCTCGATTTCTCGGTGGCTGTCGCGATGGCCACATACCGTAGTTACTACAGCAAATGCCCGACTCCTCAAATATGTATGCGCGCGGCCGTTTGCTCGACACCTGCCCCGCGCGGTGCTCACCCTCTGCCGGACAGGCCGGTTTGTGATAGCAGGCGAGCGTTTGGTTCCGAGGTGGTGCGGGGGCTGTTTCAGGAAGGGCGCCAAGGCAACGCGGAAACAAAATCAAATTCTCCTCTCGTCAAGGCAGAGGTGAAATCTATCACTCTAGTTCGAAGCCTCCACTATATGAGGCCTCCGAACAACCGCTGCGCATACTGTAGCGCGGCTCTATCAACGCGTGCATCCGGCGACTAAAATAACAGAGCCCAGCGCGGTGTCGTGTGCGACTGCAAGCACAGTGAAGTGGCGGCCGCCCCCTGCAGCTATGAAATGTCTTCCACGGTAAAAACGCGTGCTGCTACGACAGGGGTTACACGTTTCGGCCAAAACCATTTCTGACCGACGGCCGCCTCAACCGAGGAGGAACTCGTACCCAAACATCGTTTAAGTACCCCTTTTTGTGCTTTTCAGAATAGTCTTCCACCACGTGCTTCACCTTCACCGGGTGGCACTTTCATTTATTTTTGTTTTGTCAAAATCAGTTTTTGGGTGGGGAATGTAGAGCTCTTTAAGTGAGGAGCGTCATAAAAAATGGGGTGCTGCATCCTTATCGTAGCCATGTGTCTCTGGTGAAAAACGCGTGCTACGAAGGTGTGGTGCACGTAGCACCTTTGGACAAAAAAGCGTTTCTGACTGACGGGGGCTCCTTAGCCAAGAAAAAACTGCCCCAATATCGTTGGAGCTCCACTATTATGTTGCTGCCGTATTGAATTTGCTACGGACCTACAGTAGCCATGGGATTGTTGGTCGGGCTAAAGCAGACATCTTTTATCAAAGACGGTTTTTTGGGTGAAGTATAGAGCTCCTCAAGTGAGCAAAGGCTCGGAACGTTTAGGCGCTACTACCCCTGTACCGCGTAGCACGTGTCTAAAACCCAAACGGGCCAGTCTCGCAAAGCGTGAGTCAGCTCGATTCGTAGAAAACTGTTCGAGGACTCAGAGGTTTTCGCATACCAAGGTTTAGGAGACTGTCTACAACGTATATATTTACAACAGTCAATAATCTGCAATGTTTCTTGTTGCGCCAGCGAAAGCCACTCATGCATTATGTTCGACACGTGCTGGTTAGTGATATGACTAGTGCGAGGACGCATGTCTAGCTTCCGCCGAAAGGTGTGGTAATCGGAGTAGGCAAGAGGTACTATTTTCGGCTCAACATGAAGTATGGCGACAGCGTCGAAACAAGCGGGCCTCGTAAGTCATCGTATCTATGTCGCCGGCTGTACTTGGCCTAGCCATCATGCATCTCAGACAATGGGGGTATTACGGACTTAAGCTGTCATTTCCCAAAATGGCGTTGACTCGAGTGTATTTCATCCACCGCTTCCAAACGCACAACAACCGCTCTTTGACGGGGGTGTCGCAAAATGACTCAGGCGCGAGGAGAAGGCTTCGGCAGCGACTGGGACGGACCCATCGAGACCGCCAATACGAGTGTCCGCCGCTACTCATCCGACGGCACGTCATTCGCGTCCATGCCGTCTCCGTCGTTTCTGGTCTGCGATACGGCTTCGTCCAACATGCCAAGGCCCTCGCCGACCTCCTCCACCTCTTGGGCTTCGTCCGCCACACCTCCGGCCTCCTCACCTGCGGCGGAAGGCGGTGGCGGCGGAGGCTTCAGCACCTTCTACCCGTTCTGAGCGTTCGCGGCCGGCAGGCTTTGCCGTGCGATATTAACCCCGTTGCTTCAAGTCGCCTTCATCACATCGTCGTAGCGGTGCGCGCATTAACAAGTACAGCCGAAAAGGGAGCATTGGTGAGCCTGAACGTTGAGAGGGCGGGGCACAGGGGAAACAAATACTGTCAATCCTTCGATGGGGCAGAGATGAACATGCGGCATGAATACCGTGGACAGTGCGTGAGAGAATCCAGCACCCGTGTGGTGCTGCTCGGTGCCTTAAACGGCAAGACTCGGCATGAGTTCGGGTCGACAGTATCGGTGTGGTGGAACGAACGCAGAGCTTCACAAAGAGGGCGAAACGATGATATTTGCCTCATTCTTTGGAGGCAAGGCCAAGAACAGGTGGTACGGGACGAAGGAAGAGCTCCACAAAGACGGCCGGATGACGCTACGAGTATTTGCCTTAGTTTTCGGAGGCAAAAGCTTCTCTGAGGATCAACGTGACAGGAAAGTCCTTGGGCTAGTCTAGAGGCAAGCGTAGTAGATAGAAATAACGCAGGGGTGGATGTTTAGTCCCCGCTGGGCTGTGACGAAGGCCCCTACCGAGCTGGACATCAAAGTGTCCTCTTTCAGCTAGAGGCGCAACAAACCGTCATGTTTCACCCCAATATATTAGAGCGAACGGAAGTTGAAGCACATGGGCGTTGTGCTATGGACACATGCAGTGCAGCATGGCACAGATTTTCTCCCTCCCCATGCCAGGGTCATTCGGTTCTGTTGAAGCGAGGCCGAGAATGCGGGTGGCGTCGTCTGCGTTTGGCTGCAGAGTGTGGTGCCCGCGAGAAGTAGCAACCGGAGGAAAGCACGAAACCAAAGGACGGCATTGGCGAAGAGAGCGGGTATGACGTGTTGTGTCGCTTGCTCGAACGGTTCGATGAGCACAGGGGAGGACCGTGATGCATCTGCCGAGTTATCAGGCACAAGGCCCGTGGCCTTCGCACAGCTCCATAACAAGAGGTCGTCCCGGCTAGGGGTAGACTTTCCGTACTGCATGGTAAGTCACGCGTGCAACGGGAATTATCGTACGTAGAGTATATGCATCGGAAGTACTATGGTTCACGCACCAGAGCTCGATGCTGGTTCTACCAGGTAGGAATCTTGCATTACTGTGACTGACCACGTTTTCTGAAGGCGGTACGTAGAAAACGTCCGTTTTCTTAGAAAATGCATGTTAGCATTCATTGGGACAATACGTTCATCATGTGCGCGAAGGATTGCTGTACTCATGACCGGCATTCTCCTTTCGTTGCATCGTGCTCACGAACGAATTATGGTGTACTGTTTGCTGACATTACGTGCTCGTTCTGCAATGTGAGCAAAGGATTTGGGTACCTTGCGTCGGCGGTCAAAGCCCATTCTATGACGGTTACTGTGGCATTCGGTGCTCGCTCAATGCATGTGGAATGCGATGCCCCGCTACCCATCACCAACGGCATACCACAGGATAAGAACGGGCGCCCCCCGGCCGGTTAAGTTTTATATGTTATCTGTTTGTATCGTCTTGAGCGGGTTGGTTTCAAGGCGCCGGTACACCCCAGGAGGAGGGGTGGGAGTGTACTCATATCATGCATGGCCGTAGTCGGGGGGGGGGGGGTGTTACTGAAGTAAGACGCATCGATGGAGTGGATATTTCCTTCGCAGCCAGAACTACAACAATCTGTCAGGCAACATGTCTCCCATCCCAAGGAAAACCTGGTAGATGCATGTATAGTAGTAGTGAGCCGCTCACGCAAAGGTAACCTGGTAGCTACATGTTCACATCGGCAAGGGAAAGTCTAGCGCGGGTGATTGGATCTCCAGCGCATCGACCCCCTGTACCCTGGAACCTTCGTAGAAGTATAGTCTAGATTTGAACCAAAAAACTTGTTGCGAAAGAGGTGTATGGTGTGAAACAAAATTTTGAATTTCGGTAGAATTGGTGGATATACAGTTAGTAGTGGCGGGTCTTTCACGGGCAAGGAAGTAGAAACTGTTACTGATCGCATAGCAGATGGAACTCTAGCACCGGTGATTGGATCACCAGTGCTTTGATCCCCTATTAGTGGAAATCTCGATGTGTACGCCGGAACCCAAGCAGTTGTACGAGGGGTAGATGTCGGGGGCGTTTGTTTTTACTTTCATTATAAATCTGGGGGAGTACATTAGTAGTAGTAGTAGTGAGCCATTCATGGCAGAAATCTAGTAGATATGGGTACTTCTCGCGCAGCAAGTGTAGCTTCAGCGCGGGTGCGTAGATTACCAGCGCACCGATTCCAAATATCTTGGAACCCCAATATATATACGAAGTATATATATATATATATATATACCTGGTATATTGGAGCCCGAGAATTTGATGCAACAGATATATGTGGAAGAGCACATGGTTTCTCAAGATGTGTTTGTGTGTGTACAGTAGTGGCGGAGTTTTCACGGCAAAGGCGTAGCAACAGGTACTGATGGCATAGCAAGAGGAACTCGAGCACGGGTGATTGGATCTCCAGCGTATCGATTCCTAATATCTTGGAGCCCGAGACAATATATATATATTGGAGCCCGAACACTTGATGCGACAAATGTGGAAAAGCACATGGGATTCTCAGGAAGTGTTTGTGGGTGTATATCATAGTAGTGGCAGGGTTCTCATGGCAACCGCGTAGGAACAGGAACTGAATGCATAGCAAGAGGAACTCGATCACGGGTGATTGGATCTCCAGTGCATCGATCCCCTCTATGTTGGAGCTCGAAAACATGTATGGGAACCTGACAATTTGATTCGACATACGTGGAAGCACATGGGATTCTCGCGAGGTGTTTGTGGGTGTACAGTAGTGGCGGGGATTTCACGGCAACGGCGCAGGAGCAGGTACTGGTGGCAAATCAAGAGAAACTCGAGCATGGGTGATTGGATCTCCAGCGCATCGACCCCCTCTATGTTGGAGCCCCAAAGAATACATGTTGGAACCCGAACAATTGATGAGAGGGATACGGATGAGTACATGGAATTGTCATGACGAAGATGTCTATGGGTGTACAGTAGCGGCGGAGTTGTCACGGCAAAGGCGTGGAACAGGTACTGATGGAATAGCAAGAGGAACTCGATCACGAACGAATGGATCTCCAGCGAATCGATCCCCTCCAAGTTGGAGCCCGAGCCCGAAACAATATATGTTGGAACCCGAAATATGGATGCGACAGATGTGGAACAAGAAAACATGGTATTTATTGTCGGTGTATACTACAGTAGTAGCGGGCCGTTCACGGCAACGACGTAGAGACAGATACTGATGGCGCTGCAAGAGGAACTCGAGCACGGGCGATTGGATCTCCAGCGCATCGATCCCCTTGATATTGGAGCCTCCACATCTGCAGCGAGGGAAAATAGATGTGAAGATTATCGGAAAATTATGTCCAGTAGAAATTGTGGATGCATACTCGTAGCAGTAGTAGTAGTAGTAGCAGCAGTAGTAGTAGTAGTAGTAGCAGCAGTAGTAGTAGTAGTAGTAGTAGTAGTAGTAGTAGTATGTACTTCTACTAAACACACTCATATCGAATATAGCCACCTCTCAAACACATCACCCCACGCTAAAGCTTGCCGAGTTCATGCGTAGACTACAGCAATCACTACCACCTGGGGAAGGATCTACAGCAGCCTGGTCGGCGTACATCTGAGCTCTTGAATATCAGAGCTTCTCCTTGATACAGTACTACAAGACGAGATATCGTGGCGCGGAATAGACGGAATGCCCAACAAGGGGCACAAGCACAAGCACGCAAGTTTCCTGCTATACATGCCGGAAGGCTTGTTTACTCCAGGGGTAAATCGTCATTGCCCCCGCCCCTCTATCATATGCTCCTCCACCGGAAAACCCGCTAGGATCAGCGGTACCAAGAGGGCCATCGTAACATCCTCCCCAACTGGTTGGCCAAGAAAAGGACAGCCACGCGATACTGTATGCGGTGGACCCAAGGTTGTCGACATCAACCCAGGCTGAGGGCGTGTCTTAACTTCACTTCACGAGCACTGGAACGGATGGAACGGAATATTATTTGCGTGGATACCCGCTGCTGATTGGCGATGGATTATTTTCAAGCTGAACAGATTCCAAGCGTTCCCACCCTGTCCGTAAAATTGTAAAGAGGAAGTGTATCTGTCAAAACAGTAATCCTTGTTCAGCAGGACCGAACGGCCTACTTGGAACGAGATTTACGACAGTTGATTGGTGCTGGAAGTGTTGCGACTGGTTGCGATATTTGCTGGGAGGCCCATGAGGGTATGGGGCAAAATGAGATGACATGGGAGCACGCGATGGAGCACCGTGTAGACGCCGCAGGTCTCGCCTGCGGTAGGAGCCACACGATACGGCCATGGCCTGTACAGGAGGCTCACGAGGGAAAAATTTGGGTGGCGAACGAGACTGTGGCGATATATATCTAGCAAAAATGCTGGACCGATGTTCACTGAAGCACCAGGAGCCCTCGTCGAGCCGCGACGGCAATATCATAACTTCTAGATTTGTCCGAGTGTGCCACTTGGACGGCTAGCACCGCTTGGCCTGAGGCATGTCAGGCGCTCTATTTGCGTGTGAAGCTATTCTCTGTACCAGGAGCACTCGCTGCCTGCGCGACGGTACCCCTGTCCTAGAGTCCAGCTGCACAGTCCTGAGGCAAATTTCATGGGTTACTTTCTGTTGCGGCCTGTTCCAGGATCTGGTGCCTAAAAAATCGATCGGACACAAACCGCCAAAAACAGCATGGAATGGAACGAACGGACGCGAACAATCTCGTTCCATTCCAGTCAGTCAAGTCGGTCGAATGAATTGAAGACCCGCCCTGAGCCAACAGAGAGATGAACGAATAAAGCACCACGAACTATTACGGGGGACCATAGTAAATAGGACCAAATAGTGTTAGTAAAAATAGGGAAATATATAAGGTTTTGGTGCCTACAGTAGGTTCTATTGTGTCAACAGCAGGTCTTATTAACCATGGACCCAATATTGTTAGCAAAAATAGGAAATACTATGACACAGGGTTAGTGTTTGGGTTAGGGATATGGGTTGGGTTTTGGGCCTACGCCCACCACTTGATCCCACCCTCAAAAGTGCTTCCTGGCCCACGAAATCGGGACCACCGGAAGATCTATCCTAAGCCGTTGTTAAGAAGGGCTCTATTGGTCGGCCGACGACGTTCGAGATTCTGCTTGCTGGGATGTATATATATATATGTTCGTGCATGCTCTCCAGGATTTTTGTTTTCCTGGCGGGTACCGGTACACCTGTGCGAAGCAATGCGGGCACCTCTGGGTGTCGGCTGGGTGCGCTATTGCAAGTAGACTACTAACTATTACGGGGGA
>JAYJME010001063.1:0-18102 GCA_036873775.1 Costaria costata | reverse complement strand
AATAGGACCACATATTGTTAGCAAAAACAGGGAAATATATAGGTTTTGGTGTCTACAGTAGGTTGTATTGTGTCTACAGTAGGTCCTATTAACTATGGTCCAAATACTGTCAGCAAAAACAGGGAAATATATAGGTGTTGGGGTCTACAGCAGTAGGTCCTATTGTGTCTACAGTAGGTCCTGTTAACTATGGTCCCCCGTATTAGTATCTTACGCTAACATCCTTGTTCTGGCGGAGCGAGAAGGGGGTGGATTTCGTGCGATCTTCTATATAGACGGCGAGCACCTAGGCTACACATTCTCTTAATCTTTTAGGAATTCTAGGCTAGCTTTCTTAAAGCCTTTTTTTCCTAAGAGAGGGGGAGATTAAAAAGCTGCACTGACATCTATCTGTCATCGTTGGACTCCCATTCGTATTGTGGATGGCCTGAAAAGCAAATGTATGTGCGGACCATTTCAAAAATCGTTACATTTTTGGCACTTAATCTGGCATGTTTTTGGGTTCGAGACCGCGGTAAAGTCAAGTGAAGGATTCGCCACACGAAGCAGCCCGGGCTCCGCTGCGGTGGGTATGTAGGGGATGTGTGTAAAGTGGAACGGAAGCATATGTACGACGCGCGTTCAGCATGATGATGTTTGTGCTGGTGTTGTACGATCTTCCTACAAGGTTAACAGAACCACTACTGCACTTGTCGCTTTTTAGGCGGCTATGCCAGAGTCCCAAAAAGGTAAGGACCTGTTATCTCAAGAATCACGAGAGCCCGGAAGACCACGGGTCGTGTGTGATGCCCGGTACCGGTAGGTAGGTACCTGGTAACTGTTTTTTACTACTACAGCACAGTAGTAGTAATGGCTGTAGATACGTGCGCGTCATGCACGCCATTGATGTCAATGCTACTGCTGTTCTTGTTCTTGCAGCCTTCGAGGCACACGGCTCTGTTGTTAGGTTCCTGTCCATGTTGTGAATGTATTACTGCCGTCGAGCTACGAGTTGCCACTCACTCACCACGTGCTCCTATCATACGACGGTACTCCTGGTGACATCTCGAATGTGGCACAGCCAGTAGTAGTGCGGTGCCTGCAGTCTACCGGTATATGTCAAGACCTGGTCAAGACTATACCTGGTATTATACTTCGTATCATGTCAATAGAGATGCTCGTGAGATGAGATGCGGTCGGCTCTTCCTGTGGCTCATCTATAAGACTCAGAGCTGTGCTGGTACGCATTGAACTAAAGAGGCAGATATTCGAAAAAAAAATGAAAACCGGTGCGGAAGCGCTAAACCCTCGTCATGTTTTGTGTGAACTCCTCTGAGATGGGCAGGGTGGGTCGACAAAACAGCGTACTATCACTGCAGCTGCAGGAAAGAGGTGGTCTTCGTGTTTGCATCGCATAATCTCACTCATGATGTAAGTTCGTGTACCAGGTACTGCTGTATACTGCTGTATGGTACCCGAGGATGTCCTCAATAGTTGCAGCAACGTTTCAAGGCCAAACTACTTGAAATAAGAGTTGGAACATGCTTTTGCAGCTAAACGTACGACTCACGTACGGAAATACCGTGGCTTTACTGTTGAATATACGCCGTTGGAATCTTCAACATGAATAATAATAGACCACACGCAATACACCACCAGAAACGATCGACGGAATCCGGCCGAGGTAATTCTGCAGCTGAAACCAAACACCTGGTGAGTAGTCTCGTAGATAGAGTCGACAGCGCAAAGCAAGGCACCCGCCCCTTCTTGATGCTAAGATTTCGGGTAGCGAATACGATTCGTATCATCAGTATCAAAACTATAAAAAAGCTCTCGCCTCTTTCGATTGTTAGATGCGAAGGGCTCTTGGCGTTTCTTGGCTTCGTTTCAGCTGTTGAGCTCCCTCAGCGGGCTGTCGACCCCCACCGCCACTGCGACCACACTTCGAGACAGTGCTCCAAAGCTTATCGCGACGGGCGGTGTTGTCGGTTTAAAACGTCGCACATCAAGAAATATAAGGAAACAACCAGGAGTTCGCGAGGAGTTCCATGCGGCATCGAGGCAGGGCCCGTACGCGCCAGAAAGCGGGGTACGGGAAACGTTAGGGATCTCGCGACTCGCAGCTTCAACTGAACTCTTCACGAGTACAGCGCGCGCGTGGTGCGAAGAGGGTAGATAAGTGCTTTCAAAACACTTTGCCGCCAAGCTGTCATACCGTGCCCCGGCGACCGAGGAGCCGGGCCGGGCTATTCACCCCGAGAGGAGTCCACCCAGCAGAAGACGCGACCCCAGCAAAGTAACGATGTCGACGAGGAGGACGATGCTTGAGGGGTACTCGTATACATCCCCAGTTCCGGTGCTTGTACGAGTACTCCTGCTGGCCACTCCGAGCCAACCTAGCGACTTGGAACGGTGAGAGCGCGTTTGAGGGGCCGTTGTTACAAACCGATTCGAGAGGGGAAATAATCATACATTTATGCGTATCATAGCGGTCCTTCGATCAGCTTTTGAAAACAACTTGTGAAAGACAGCGCGCGGTCAAGCAGCAGGAGGAGGAGTACACGGAATACTTGCAACCCGTAACCAAAGCCTGAGGATTAATCGATCCATGCTCATCTTCCTAGCATATAGCCCTTCCTCCCCCGCCCCTCCCCCCCCCCCGCCTTCCTTGTAGCCCTCCCCTCATCGCATTATTAGTCTCAGCAGCTGGTGGCGATGCTCATCGTAGTAGGATGTACGTGTTCGATAGCCGGCCTCGAAGCCTTCCGCATTGCCTGTTTTTCTGGCGGACAGCAGCTTCACTGACCCCCTGCCCCCTTTTGTCGCATCGCCAACTGCTGTTGTTGATTACACAGAGTAGCGGCACCACCCAACCCTCTAGACTAGTGCTGTGAAAACTATGCTACACTAGTTGCAAGTAGTTTGTCCCCAAAAACGTGGGTGCAGTTCTAAAGGGGCCTGGAGCTCTTATTTGCAGGGCATTTCACGGGTCACGATCCGACCCCCCTGTCGGGTCAGGAGGTGGTAAAACCCTCACGGTTCGGGTCGTGTCAGGAGCTGCTCGAAATCCCACGGGTTGGGTCGGGTCAGGAGGTGTTGAAACTCTTACGGGTCGGGTCACCCCTGACCCGACCCGACCCGACCCGAACCGTGAGGTTTGACCCGACCCCTGATGAGCCCTGCTTATTTGGCCTACTGGCTCTACAGTAGTTCGTAGTATATGCGAAGCAGAGTGTGTACTTCAGTATATAAAATTATTTTCTCATGTATGTGTAGTACTACAGAGACGAGACATTTTTTTAAATATCAATTTCTTAAGTGCTGACGCGTAGTATATACCAGGTATACCGGTAGTCCGCTTACACCGTAGGCGGCCCTTTCGACGCGCCTGCTGTCAAACTCACGCATTATCTTTTCGGAAAGGTCGTAGCTCTCGAGGGTGGCCTTCGCCCTTTGGACCACGGTTTTTAACGGGGACTTGCCGGTTGTTGAGATCGGCTATAGCTTCTTCGAGGTTCCGTGTTGCCTGGTCTGCCGCTTTGGACTACGTAAGCTATCCACCTGTTGTTGCTTGCTACCGTTACCTTACTGATCACCTCTTTCGAAGTGCCGCAGCGCCCCCCAGAATGATTCCACTGGTGTCTCCCCCCGCCTGGCGAGACCGGCCGCTTCGATCAGCGACGGAACGTAAACCCGTACTCCGGGATTCATGTTCGCCTTAGCCCCTTCCACGGCAGACGGTGGCCGATCACATGGCGTCTGCGATCGCCCTCACCTCTTCCCGCACGGAGGCGACATCGTCAGGTGACAGCTCGGCGAGGTACGCGTAGTGGGTCTCGAGGAAATTCGGGTTGTGGATGCTGCAGTCCAAGAACTCGTAGGGTTTCTCTTCCTTGGCCAAGTGCGAGTGCACGTACTGTTTGATGTGCTCCCTGCTCTTTGCAGCCACCTCTACCCTCTCGGTGAGGTACATCTCCGTGCACGGGATGGTACAGATGTTGTTCACCCCCAGCTCGCCAGCCATCTTGTTGCTGTTGGTGGTCGTGGCTTTTTAGTGGCGTTTCGCGGCGACCTCCTTCTGCACGTGTACTATTGAGGCCACCTGCACCTCAGCCGAAGAACCGTACACCTCCTCGCAAGTTCTCCGTGCCCCCCCTGCCTCCACCCTCGCGATCTCGGCCAGCTGCTTTGTGTCGGCAGCGAAGGCCTCCGTGTCCGACAGGTGATCTCCGAGGCATATCGCCCTGACAGCCGCCCCTCGGGCATCGGCGCGCTTCAGGTCGGCTTGAGCTTGGCCGACGTCTTTGCACGCCTTCGACAGCGCTGATATGCTGGCCTTCTTCACCGCTGCCAGGTGCCCCTGGTCTTCCGCTTCTCGGGCGGTCGGCGTGAGTACGGTGTTAAACCGTGTTGGCGGTTGCACGAGGCAGGGAACGGTCGTGTCCCCCATGATGAAAGTCGTTTGAACCAGACTCTTCAAGCCGTGTTTCTGGAAAGTAGGAAAGGGTAACGCGAGCATGTCGGCGGACACTATTAATAGCTGAGTGTTACAAACAATATTGTATGTACTGCAAGGTCTTTTGCCCTATTTTGGCTCAGCTGCTGCTTTGTCACGGAATGTTGACATGGCATCATAATCGAAATAGTCAAACCCTTTCCTTGAGTGCAATAGTGCTTGTAGTGTTCCGATAGTGTTCGCCGACATGCTTGCGTTGTCCGTTCCTCCTTTCCGGGACCACGGATTCAATAACCTGCTTCGAAGGACTTTCATCGAGCGGGGCATACATATGCCCGTGCCCAGCCTGGTACAACCGCGTACAAGGTTTAACACTGAATCCACGCCAGCCGCCCGGGAAGCGAAGCACCAGACGCACCTAGAAGCAATGTTGCAGGCCAGCTCGTCGGTGCTGTCGAAGCTGTACGAAGACCCCGACCAAGCCTTCACCGGCTAAAAGTGCGCCAGTCGGCCTGCCCGAGTGGTGGCTGGCAAGACGAAACGCCTCGCCCACCAGTTGTCAGCCGCGGAGAGTATTGCCGCCAACATGAATGATAGAGTCAATATCACGAGGGTGGCGGCGGAGAAGGTTCGAACTACCTTCGAGGATGCGGTCGGTGCTTTAGCTGAGGCACAGATGGCTTCGCTAACCCAAGCGACGAAGGTGAACGCCGCGACACGTGGCTACGAGGACAGTATCACCAACAGCAACAAGGCGGCTGACCAGCTGGGGATCGACAACATCCTGCGAACCGACAACGGACACTAACCTCACACAAACCTTACCATGAGGATGGGGTTGGCCAAAGAACAGCGAGCGCGTGCAGCATCACGTCCACTCCCTCTTGGCTAAGGACGGGAACCTCCACAAGATCTTGGACCACAACATCCACAACCCGCTCAAGCCCCACGATGTCTACCTCACCGAGCTGTCACCGGACGATGTCGCTTCAGAAGCAGGCATGGCCGCCACAGACGCCCTGTGGGTTGCCCCCGCGTTTGCTGTCGGAGGGGCCAAGGCCAACATGGAGCCCGGAGTTAGGGTCCGCATTCCCTTGCTGCTCGAGGTGCGTGGTCTCACCATGCAGGAGGAGATGGTGAGGTGGGAGTCAGTCACGCTTGAGGCGCTTGAAGAGAAGCGTTGCACAAGGCAAAGGACTAGCGCGGCCCTGCCTCTATCGGAATCTGGCTGCGTGTGGTAGAATGAGACGGCCGTCAAGAGGTGTTTCCCGTGTTGCGTCTCGTGTACTTGTTGTGATGTAGTGTGTACTCTCGGCGGTAATTTATCGCCGACGAGTGAATACCAACATAAGCAGAACAATTACGTGCAATCTTATGAAAATCGCACAGGGCGAAGATAGATGCCCTGTATAAATAGTTTAATTGCTGGTCTGATGAGACCGGTGAATGCAGGGGAACTGCGGACTGGGCGCTATTGGGGATCTAACAGAGTCAAAGCTTGAAGCAATCATGGAACCTTGCTTCAATTCATACTGAGATATCTTCAAAAGTCCTGCACATCTGCTAAAACACGGAAGTAGGACTTCAACTGCTCCGTGCCACGTATGCAACACATACGTTTCTCTACAAGTGGTTCGTGCCACGTATGCAAGTACGTATGCGATACTAGGCTCTTCCTAGCTAGATACGTTGAACTGTGCAATCTATAAGCATTTCATTTTATACACCAAAAATATGTTAACGATCCATCATGACTTGATGGAAAATACATTAAGTCTCGATCGGTATGCAGCATGGCATACTTAAAATACTTGGTACCTGGCATACGTTACTTGTTCGATATTGCTAATTACGAAGTATCACTGCATGTACGTATGTTATACAGCAGCAGTACTATATAGCATGCCACTCTCCGGGCTATGGTACTTACAAACCCACCAGGGTGTGTGTACGACCTACACTAACTTCAATATATAAAGTGGGTTTTCACGTTCCGTGCAAAACTCGAGTCAGTAATGGCTGACGTGTACCCTCTACTCAGCTTACGTCGTTGGCGGCCCTTTCGATTTGCCTGCTGTCAAACACACGCACGGCCTTCTCGGCAAAGGCTGAGATTCTTGAGGGAAGCACCAGCCCTGTCCGCGGCGATTGAACGCACGGCGTTGCTTCTGTCCAGGCCGGCCATGACCGCATTGAGGTTACTTGCTGCGTTATCCGCCACAAGAGACAATGCCGCGTTAGACCTTTCCCCGCGCAACGACTCCTGTGGGGCGTCTCAAGCTTTACGGCTTTCCGCACCATTATTTCCACATGCATGGCAAGGATTTCCACCTCTAGCAACGACGGAGCGTATACCCGTATTCCGGGCACCATGTTGGCCTTAGCCTCTTCCACGGCAGACGCTGTGGACGCCCACATGTCGTCTGCTCTCGCCATCCCCTCTTCCCGCACGGCGGCGATATCGTCTGGGGACAGTTCGTCGAGGAAATCATCGTGGGGCTCAAGGTACTCCAGGTTGTGGACGCTGCGGTCCGGGAACTCTTGGGAGTTCTCGTCCTTAGCCGGGAGGGTGTGCACGCTCTCCTGCACTGTTGCTCTGCTGTTCTTAGTCAGATCTATTGCGGCTGAGGTTGGTGTATGTTCTCGGGATGAGTCCTGGGCTTTTCACCCCAGTGGGTCGGCCGCCTTGTATCTTTTAACAATGCTGACCTCGTGGTGGCGTACCGCTGGGTCCACCTTCTTCTTGCGGGTTACTGAGACCATCTGTACCTCAACCAATGCGACGGTCGCCTCCTCGAAAGCAGTTCCCGGCACACTGGTTGCCACCCTTGTGATCTCGACTTTCTCCTTAATGTTGGCGGCCTGGTCCTCCGCGGCCGATAGCGGATCGCCGACCAGCTATCGGTGGCGGAGGTTTCTGCCCCCAGCATTAAGGAGACCGATATCACGAGAGTGGCGGCCAGTGTGACACGAAATTGCCTTCGGGGAGGCGACCTTTGCATTGGCTGAGGCACAGTTGGCCTCAGTAACTCACGTGAAGAACAGTGGACGCCGCGACACGCCACCACGAGGTCCACATCGTCAAACAACAACATAAACAAGGCAGCCCATCAGCTAGGGCTGGAAACCCTTTGACACACCCTTCCCACATAAATAAGTGTGGCGATAGAGCTGACTAAGGACATCAGGAGGCACGTGAAGGACAATGGGACAGCGTGCACTCCCTCTTGGTTAAGGACGAGAAAGTCCGCGAGGTTTTGGGACGCAGAGTCCACAACCCCAGTTTCCTCAAGACCCACGCCGTGTACCTCGCCGAGCTATCGCCTGACGTTGTCACCGCCGTGCGGAAAGAAGGTAGGGTGGCGGGAAATGCCATGTGGGCGGCCACCGCGTCTGCCGTGGAATAGGCCAAGGTGAGCATGGAGCCCGGGGTTCTGGTCTACGTTCCGTCGCTTCTCGAGGCGGAAACTCTCGCCATGCAGTAGGAGATGGTGGCGCGGGAGACTGTCAAACTCCCGGTGCTTCGAAGGAGGCGTTGTACGAGGCGAAGGACTAATAATAGCACAGCCTTGGTTCTTGTGGTAGAGAAGGCAGCACGTGACCTCGACGAGGCCACGGCCGGCCCGGACAGCAGCAACGCCGCGTGCTCAAGCACCACGTACAAGACTGGTGCCGCCCCCGAGCACTTCAACCTCGCCGAGACGGTGTTATACATAACGGATAGAAGCAGCGACAAAGCCGTCAACGCCCGAGGCCCGCAGTAGCAGCAGGTTGACGCCGCGACCGAGTAAGAGGGCCTCATAGCTGCCGTGCGCTAGGCCAAGGTGGCGTTGGATGCAGCGAGGTCGCTCGCGGGACGCACCCAGTTGGAATGCAACAAGTACTGCCACCAGCTGTTGGAATCGATGTGACGAAGCGAGAGTGACATGAAGGGATGGGGGGATTGGTGGAATGCATTAGGGGACCGGTTTGGCGATTTTGGGCCAGGGGACCGCCGCAATAGGTAACCAGATTAATACTTTATTTAGGCTAGGGGACTGACTGTCACAGTATTTTATTTGGCATTTAATGTATTTTATTTTATTTTGTTCAGTTGGATCCCCCTTTTTTTCTTACAGGAGGAGTATATGCATGTAATCATTCCAACACGTATCCAAAGTCTGACCATGCATCCACCCATGCTTATCGGCCTACTTGAACCTCCCTCCCTCCTCGTAGCCCTCCCCGCACCTCATCAGTCCCAGGAGCTGGTGGCAGTGCTCGTCGTGGTAGGATGTGCGCGTTCGATGGCTGGATCGACGCCTTCAGTATTGCCTTGAACTGACGGACGGCAGCTTCAACGACTCTATGCCCCATCGTGGCGCCAATATTTTGTTGCTGATTGTACAATACACGACACTTCACAACTTGTAGTTTTTTTATGTTAGGCCAGGTCAGCCTCAAATTACTTTGTGAGGCAGACACCAATATCAGTATCAAAAGTGGTTTATCATGGTGCGTTCAAAAGCCGAGCCGATACTTCTTAGTTCCCAGTTTCTAAATTATCAAGCGCTGACGCGTACCGTAGACCGCTTACTTACGTCATTGGTGGCCCTTTCGATTTGCCTACTGTCAAACACACGCATGAAGATCGAGGTGGTCAAGGGCGGCACCAGCCCTGTTCGCGACAATTAAGCACGCGGTGTTGCTGCTGTCCAGGCCGGCACGGATCTCGTCGAGGTCATGTGCCATCTTCCCGCATGGCACAAGACTGCGTTGGTCGTTTCCCTTACGCAACGTCTCCTTTGGAGAGCCTCGAGCTTTGCCGCCTCCCACACCACCATCTCTCCTGCCTGGCAAGGGTTGATGCCTCTAGCAGTGACGGAACGTAGACCCGTACTCCGGAGTTCATGTATGCCTTAGCCTCTTCCACGGTAGGCGCGGTGGACCGTCTGCTGCCGCAATCCCCTGTTCCCCCACGGCGGTGACATCGTCCGGTGACAGCACGGCAAGGCATTCGTCGTGGATCTCGAGGAATGCTGGGTCATGGACTTGCGGTCCAAGATGTCGTGAAAGTTGGAGTCGACCGCCAAGTGGGAATGAGCACACTTCTGAATGTGTTTCCTGCTCTTTACAGCCAAGCTCGCGGTCGTGGTGAGGTTGATGTGCATCCGCAGGACATTTCGGCGGTTTTCCACCCCCAGCTGGTTTGCCACCTTGTTGCTGTTGGCGACACTGGCCTCGTGAAGGCGTGCCACGGCCTCCACCTTCTTTGCGTGTATTAATGAGGTTATCTGTACCTCAGTCAAAGCACGCGCCACCCCCTTGAAGACAGCCCGAGCCTCCATCGCCTCCACCCTCGTGGTTTCGGCGTTCTCCGTCATGTTGGCGGAAATACCCTCCGCGGCCGATAGCTGGTCGGCGAAACCAGCTGAATATAACCAGCAGGGTATTGCCGCTAGCATGAAAAAGAGCGCCGGTCACCAGGGCAGAGGCGAAGGAGTGTCGGCTGCCTTCAAGGGGACAGCGGGTTCTTTGACTGAGGCACAGATGGCCTCGCTAACACACGCAACTAATGTGAACGCCGCGACACGCCTCCACGAGGCCACTATCGCCAACATCAACAAGCTGGCAAATCAGCTGAGGGTGGAAGACTACCAACACGTCCTGTGGACGCACACCAACGTCACCCTGGCGATGGAGCTGTCCGAGGACAGGAGGAGGCACGTGAAGGACAACGGGGCCACGTGTACTCACACTTGGCGGCGAAAGACGCAAAAATGCACAAAATCGTGGACCGCAAAGTCCACATTCCGGAATCCCTCGAGACCCACGACACCTACCTTACCAAGTTGTCACCGGCCAATGTTGCCTCCGTGCGGTGAGAGGGGACGGCGGCCGCAGGTGCCATGTGGTCGTCTACCATATCTGCCGCCGAAGAGACCAATATGAACATGGAGCCCGGAATCGGACTTGTGTTCTGTCCCCGCTAGAGTCGGAAACTCTCGCCATGCAGAAGGATAAGGTAGCGCAAGAATCTGAAAAGCTCAGGGCGCTGGGGCGTCGCGCGGAGAAATAGACTAGCACAGCCTTGTCTCTTGCGGCAGAGAAAGAACTTGACCTCGACGAGGCCGTGGTCTGGACAGCAACAACGCCCCGTGTTTAACCGCCGCGGATAGGGCTGGTGCCGCCCTTCACAACCTCGACCCTGCGGAGTTGCGGAGATGGCCCTGCTCATGTTCAACAGACACACCGAGGGGACCGCCGGCGACGCCCGAAGCCTGCAGTAGCAGCAGTAGCAGCAGCAGCAGCAGCAGCAAGTTGACACGGCGACGAAGCAAGACGCCCTCGAAGCTGCCGTGCGCGAGGCCGAGGCGACGTTGGACGATGCGAGATAGGCCACGGGACGCGCGCAGGTGGAATGCGACAATGCTGTCACCAGATGCGGGAATCAGCGACGAAAGGAGGGCCACGAGGAGGAGGGTGGGGGTGTAGGTGTTGATTGTTGATTGAGATAACTACTACCTACGTATAATGCATTGCATTGTTGAGTTACTGCTGTATGATCATACGCTGTGTCTTTTGTATCTTTCATGAAAGCCTATTGAATAATATAATACCATGATTGTATTGGATGTTGATTTTGGTGCTGGGGAATGGCATCATAACAGGGAGTCGTTCGGTTGAGTCCGGTTCTGGGCGACAATGATATGTAGCTGCCGTTTTAGGGAGCCGCAATAGTAGCGTACGAAAGCAGTTTTATCAGCCGTGGCCTGCCCGAAGATGTTCTGCTTTAGTCTACTGTAATCCCATATGTTACTTTCCTAGTCCTGCATGTTCTATCGTTGGAACGTTATGCGTACGGGATGTATCTTCTTCGGGTTATTGTTTGGGTTGGTTGATATGCAACTATTGTAGTAGCAACGTTTCTTTTTACTAGTTGCGCCACATGCACTTGCCTCGTTATATGGGTTGGGGGGGTATGTATGTCGCGGAATTTCGAGTTAGCGCGGGCATATCATATTATAAGCTTTATCGCAGGTATGTTACGGTGGTCTTCTTTGTAGCTAGGTGGATCCAAGCGGGGTTTGCAGTGGGGCCTGTCGGTTAGGGATTAGGGAAAGGGGGGCAATGCCGATTCGATCCCGGAATAACATGCCTCCTAAATATTGCCGGAAGCCTGTTATCGTACCGTTCTGGTTACTTCTCTATGCTTGCGCTTGCTGGACAATTAACCAGCTATGGAAGAACAGTGACTGGTGGATGCCAGGCGTCAGATGCGTGACACCCAGGCCGCTATGGATGCTTTCCAGGGTGACAGTGACTAGTTTATGCCTGACCTCGGCAAACTTTGGCGTTTCATTATTGTTTGATAGTGTCTACAATTGATATCAGTGTGCTGTAGGATAATTCTATTATACGAAGCCTGTGGCTTGCGTGGATTTCCCACAAGCACGGCGAGAGGGTTGCCTCTACACTGTGATTGATGCGCTCTGAGCTTGACTCTGTGGCATGGTGTCCAATCCGAGAATCGAACTCGGATTTTGTTTGGTTGGATTCTTCCCTCTCAGTCTTGGCATAGCGCGTGGCGGGGTTCCATGAAAACAGTGCTTCTGTCGCTACGTTTGCTTGGCGGCGCATGTGAAATATTGTGCGTGCTGGGAAGAGTTTTTGCTTGACGGAAAAACTTGACCGTTTCCCCCCCCCAGTCTTGGCTGGCATAGCAGGGGGCGAGAGTCCAATACAAGAGTGCTTCTCTCCTTACGATAGTCTTGCGGCGTCTCTCGTTACGTTAGTTGTGCGGCGCATGTGAATCTTGTGGGTGCTGGGGGAGGTTTTTCCTTAACGGAAAGTTGGCCGAGTTTCCTTTCCTAGGTCTTGGTTGATTTAGCCAATCTTGGGTCCAACGTGGTCCAACGTCTACAGTATTCCGTGGCTTTCCTTTCTCTGGCCAACCAGCTGGGGAGGATGTTACGTTGTTCCTCTTTATAGTTAAGTTGGTCCATGCGGGGTTTACGGTAAGACTTAGCAGTTAGGGAAAGGGGGACAATGGCGAAAGAACACGCCTGCTGCATATAGCAGGAACCCCGTACACGCACCCTTCTGGTTAGTTTTCTTCTCTCTTCTTGCGCTTGCTAGACGAAGAACCAATTATATCAGAACAGGGACTGGTGGATGCCAGGCGTTTGATGCGACACCCAGGCCGCTTGGATGCTTGCCCAGGTGACAGTGGCGTAGTGACTAGTTTATGCATGAACTCGGCAAGCTTTGGCGTGTGATCATGTGTTTGAGAGGTGCCTACAATTGATACCAGGGTGCTGTTGGATAAGGCTACTCGTATTATACGAAGCCTGTGGTTTGTGTGGCTTACCCAGAAGCACGGCGAGTGGGTTTCCTCTACATCACGAACGATGTGCTTTCAAACATAGAATCACAGAAATTCCGAGGCAGGACACGTTCGAAGCTCGTCCTGGGACTCTACGTTTGCACATCATTGCAGCTACGCGATATTTCCGGTCAAGCACGCCAGGTCCAGCATCACGCAATAAGTTCTCAGTTTCACCACTCCTTGTCATCTACTCGTATGTATCATATGTGCCGTATTTCCCGCCATCCTTCGTGCACGAATACTCGCAGCAGCGTGTAACTTCAAAACACTATTGTTTAGAGCAGCACGACCAACTGCAGCGGCAGCAATGCACCAGACCCAGCTATATCCCACCGCGTAGAGCTGACCCAGCGGACATTGTGAATGGTTATGAACACCGATAACCTGGGGCGTTGAGCAAAATCGCTGAGAAAATCATTGAGGCACGTAAAGCCAAATATACGAGACTGCCTTCTAAAAAAAAACAGGAAACGATCAAAGAACACCAATTGAACAACGCATATATTGATTTCGGTTGCCAATCATTCGTCGGATTCATGGCTCTGTCCATGCCCAAATAGGTCTACAAATAAGCCGGTATCCCCATTGCCCCCAAGAATTGGCTCCCCCACCAAACCTCAGGAGTACAAGCGACGACACCATCGACCCTGCTGCCCCTCACGTAGGAAGCGAATCAAGAAAACTGTACAAGTATAACTCACAGCAGCGTCGCGCAGCTCTGTAGACAAAGGGCCCCATGCCACTGCGCGGACAGCGCCCTCCCTCACTACCTCCCATTTTCCTCGTGTCATGAGGGAAAACACCAACATTTTCAAACCCTCAGCGGCACGACCAGGTGGCCACGATTGTGCAGAACGAAGAAGCCGACACACTCAAAACGAACTACCAGGTACAGGGTATCATATACATGATGTGAGACCCACACAAGATTTCAGGTACACCATGTACAAGCTGTGCAGCCTCACCCATACATAACGACCCCCTCGAAGGTACCCTGTAGCAGCGTGCACGCACGACTATGACCTGCTGGGCGACCACATGGACGAGTTACCTTTTACGACCCTGTTACCCCCCACTAAAATATTTCACCACCACACCCTCTTGACGCATCTGACTCTGCAAACCGCCCGTATCTCCCGCGTCTCCCCTCAGCCAACACCGAGGTCATGGGCGACCACTTACAGCACAAGGGCCGCCATATCGCCCATAACGGCCAGTTACCTGATTCCCACAAGAAATATGCCGCACGTGTGGCACTAAACTCCCTGTGGGGGAAGAAGAGGGGAAATTAAGCGATGGTTGCAGGAGGAGGAGGAGGAAGAGGAGGAGGAGGAGGAGGAGGGGGAGGAGGAGGAGGCTTCTTAGCACTAGCGCTGCTACGTCTAGTATCAGCTCAAGGCGTTTGTTTTATTTGTGCAGGAGACGGGTACGATGTCATACAGTAAGTTCAAGAACAGGCTCATACTGCAGCTCCATGATCACAGGCATACCTATCCGTGTAGCGGTCGTGGGGAATGCTGCACACAACCATCACATCGAGTTCCATAACGACAAGCAGCGGCGAAATGAGAGACAATTCCGAGGGAGCTGCCAGAGAAAGCTCCGATCCAAGCGTAGAGCATCACGTCAATGGCACACGAAACAAAAAACGCTCCAACCAGGCTTTGACGGGGGGCACTCCGTTTTAGAAGTGAACTTCGAACCGCCCCCCTACACAAATCATGGAGCGCACAGCAAATATTATGCACCACGCACACCACACGTTACGAAGCCACGGGCTCGCCGCAACAAAGAGAGCCCCCCCCCCTCCACCCGTTCGGTTATCTTACCAACTTAGATGTTCAGAGTGGCTTTCTAGAGCCATAAACAACCTGTCAATACAGCGTTCAAAGGACGGAGCATAAAACACTAAATGAGGTTAAACAATATTGGTACCTGGTACTTCGTATACGTGCCACTACCACTGTAAGGTGCAAGCACATGTTTTTAGCTGTAGTCTTTCGTAGTCTAATCCCCTAGCTTCTCTTACGTGAGGGTTGTTCATTCTTGAGCTTGGCCTCTGCCGGATTGGCCCCATTGACATTTCTGAAGCGAAGCTCAAAACGACGGCACCGACAATACGGACAGCACCGGCTTTCCTGAAGCTTTAGAGGTTCTCGATCGATGGTGACGATAAACACCGCCAGGGAGGAGTGTCATCTACAAGAGGGAGAGGGAAAAGGAGCGGCGGGGGGAGGGAGGGCGCGAAGAGGGGGGTGCAACAAGAAAGATGCCACAGGGAGATGCACGAAATGTTAAAAATAATCTGGGGGATGTCGAAACACACAGGACTATCCGTCGAGGCCGTTTAGGTTATAGTACCCAAATCTATCGAAGAGAACCGAATCAGATGAAGTGGAAAAAATACAAAGAAAAAGGTACACATCGTCTCTTACAAAAAACGATTACCGAAATTTGGTATCGTCTCCTGAAAACAAAATCGTTACATAAATACTTTCACATATACATATTATATATATTCACCCCCCCGTTATAACTATACGCTACAGAGTAGTGCAAGGCGGTTAATGGTGTAACTAATGGCGACTGGTACAGCGTCTTGACCCTCTGGTCGCGGAAGTTCGGGGTTCAAATCCAGATGAAGGGAAACGTGTTTACCATGCTTTCTTCCGTCGCAAAAAAGCTAGGGAGCACGAGTTAACAGAACTTGATAAAACTCGAGAGCTCTACAGGAATACCCAAGCCTATGCGTAACAAAACTTTCAAACAAGTACCGGTGGGGTAGAAGGGTAGACACATTTGACCAACAGTTTCTTGATATAGCCGAACGTAATCTCCTGCGCTCTAGGCCGGGGAGTAAAGCGAGTGATTTCAAAGAAAATCAAATCCAATGTTACAAGGATTGCCCTGAGCTGGGTAATCGATCGAGCGGTTACCCCCCCCCATCGCTCAGTAGGTAACAGCTTCACATTTGACGTCGTCGAGGACACGTTTCTTTTATAGAAGCGCTTGCGCGTGCATCCCTAAAAAAACATGTTGCCCTGGTTCCCCAGGTACCGAAACGTAGCGGGTGGATCCACGTACGGCCGTATACGGTACTGTAACGTCCCAACAATCTCGCCTTTCAGAGGGGGGGGAGAGTGTTGTAAGTATTACCCTGAGCCGGGTAATCGATCGATATTTTACCCCTATAGCTCAGTAGGTGTTACCTTCACACGAAATGACACCAAACACCTACAATAACAATGCTGAGAACTATCTAAGCAGACAAACTACAGCGGGAAAGACAGGCGTGCGAAGGTTTTCGATAAGGGTTTTAGCCAAAATCAGATGTACCTGGTCAAATTGGTGCAAAAACCAGTTACACACTAAAGCCGAGTACAAATCACACGCCAGGAACCCTGCAATTGGTCAGCCTCATATCGTACCTGGTACCTGTTTTTGGAATGAAAAGGCCAGGTACAACTGGTTTTGTCTACTTGTCTAGATTTCAACTGATTTTGCCGAATCTTGAGCCAATAAATCAGAAGCCCTTTACATTGTTCCCCCCTATTCGAACTACGAACGCCGATGGCGGACGCCAAAATCGAGCACCCCGTATAAGGCTATTCCGTACACATACTACGTATACGAGAATGTATTATATGAGTTGGGGGTTAGTACTTATAACACACTACAAGATAAGATACTTCCTCGGACTATTTTTAAAGCTGATTTGCTTGATGGGGAGAGTATTAATAGTTACTTAACAGATAATAGTGGGTGTGACCACGAAAACAATCAAAGCAAGCACATATGAACACATAAAGGACCGTACTAAAACTGCAACGTAATATTTTGGAGGCCGCACATTCACTTATGCTGCTGTTGTTCAGGCGCGAGAACAAAACTATGTTGCCTATGGTTTCTCATGGCCAAAAACGTCGTTCGTGGCGGGCGTGTTTTACTTGTTTTTTTTAGTATGTACCTGTTTTTGGCCCAAATGTAACAGATAAAACTGATTTTGGCATTCACCCTTTTCGGTATGTTAGTTTCCTTGCGCCTGCGTATCGTGCTACATCGCCGTTTAGACTATCAACAGCACACGCGGTACGCCGGGGCTGCCCCACCCGCAAACGAAACGACGAACAGATTGGCGGCCTTGAACTTGCCACGCCTCTATTAATAGTGTTCTTCGAAAGAAACCCGAACACAGCGAGATGTCATCGGGGGGAGCTCAGGGAGGTGTGGGAGGGGGGGGGCTGTTGACGTACTAGCAGCACAATTCACACCCTGTGGAGCTACAGGCAGTGCACATGCTGTCGCTGTAGCATGGTGGCATGATACAACATATCAGCAATCTGTATGTCTGTAGACTAAAGGGGTGAACATAAGAGTATTTTTACGAGACGGTATGGTGTCTCGGCAGCAGCAACTGCTGCAGACCTCTCCTAATTAACCCCTTGGCTACCGCAAACTTATTCAGCCCTATATATTCAGCCCTATATCTAAATCAATTTCTAAAAATGTGCACCGCAGTACCAAGAGTGCACCGCAACAACAAACACCACTGGAACAGACACGAGAGGGGGGAGGGGGGGACACCTGCAGTACAGGGTACTAGACCAGGACATACTGCTCCTGGCCGTACACCTCTCGTGGTTGATGGAGCCGCCAGGGCGCCAAAATAATGACGACATACGTACGCCCTACTAACAACGCCTCATATCACAACGGAAACCCAAGAAAACGAGCCCTGCGGGTAGAGGGGACATCACACCGATCACCATACTCATAGACACATGCTACGGTAGGGGTGCACCACCTGATTTTTCTGAGGCTCCTCATTCGAGTAGCTCTGTGACCTCACCCAAACGCTGGCTTTGACAAATCTGAGCTGGCAACCCGCCGAAAAATCCCCCCATGGCCTATAGGTATACGACGGAAAACATTGTAAATCAACACTGTAACGATATTTGGTAGTTGCTCGGCTCAGGAGACCCCTCAGTTAAAAACAAAATAGCCAAAGTTGCTACGTACCCCGATCGTAGCGCGCGTCCATATGTTTCCCCAGCATTTTCGCTATTTTCTTGGGTCAATCAATTTACCCCCCCCCCCATGACCCAAACTTTTATTTTTAAAACGTGCCCCTAAATCAATGAATCGTTTAGCTGTTAATAGAATTGAAGCTAAATCGCGAAATATGTGCCTCCAGCAAGGCGCCTCCAGCGGGGCCCTCCGGGGACGCCTACGGCGGGACCTGGTCACCAGCCGGGGGGGGGGGGGTGTAGTCATATCATGCACGGCCGTAGTCGTATGA
>JAYJME010001062.1:0-18105 GCA_036873775.1 Costaria costata | reverse complement strand
GAGTGGGGTGATCCCCACGGGATGACGCAAGCTGGCATGCCACCGTGAAAACAAACTCGCCATACAGCGGTGTGATAATCATTTCCCAACCGAAACAACCGTTAGCAGTGAAGACATTTGCGTTTATACGCCACGTTGAAAAAACACTTTTTTGTCACAAATACGACGTCACAATTTTTCTTTGAGTTTTTCAACAATTTTCATTGTCATGATTCCTGACAAATGTTACTATTCGCTTAAATGTAAAATATCTTGTCGCGATTCGTGAATTGTTTCGTCCATTAGGAATGACCCTTATTTACCACAGCAAGCAGCGAGCATCAGCAAGTCATACTTGTATACATGTAGCCAGCAGGAGCAGGCCGTATGCTTGTATACGTACAACAAGCAGTATGCAGTAGCACCAAGCACCAGCAAGCACCACTTCTCGTACTCCCGCAAGAAGCGTCAACAATACTTACGAATATACTCGTCGTTGGGGGCAAGCATCAGCAACATTGCTGTACACAGTACTACAACAACTACAGTACCACTGCTGATGTTTGTTGTTCTAGAGTAACACTGGTATGTATGATATATGTACCTGGTACGTGCACATCCGTACGAAGCGGGATAATATGTTAATATTATACGAGAGGGCAACCGCAATCCTAGTAGTTTTACTGCTGCGTACACACTCAAGTAGAGTGTGTTTGACATGCGCGTGAACACGGTCATACATGCATTATACAAATCCAAGTGAACAGATGCGGGGGGCTCGTGTCATACGTTGGATGCAGCCCTGTGTGCAGCAGCATAATAATCGCAATCCACCTATGTATCACGCCACACAGCTACAAGACGACATTGATGCATCCACGCCCCGATACCCTCCGGTCAGCCGAGCGCGGTGACGCATAGACAGTCGTGAGTTGAAGCGTCTCCGCGGGCGTGTTCCCTGGACTTCATGTGTGTACGTAGAGTGTGTTTGGTACGCACGTAAACACGGCCTTACATGCATGATGCATGATACTGAAATCCAAGCAGAAAAATGAGGTGAGCTCGTGTCATAAGTTTGATGCAGCCCTGTGTGCAGCAACACAGTCCCATGATCCACCTATCGGGGCACACTGCTTCACGACGACAGAGATGCAGCCATGCTCCGATACCCTCCCGTCAGCCGGGCGCGGTGGCCCATGGAGAGTCATGAGTTGACACGTCTCCGCGGACGGACGTGTGTCCTGCACTTCGTGTGTGTGCGGCGTGTACATGGTCGATACATAATAATATTTTAGGGTTTCCCGTAAGATTTACCACACACAATACATTTTTGCATTTTTTTAAGGAAGTTGATTCGTCCTGTTTGGTGGTTTGTTTAAAGACTCATGTATAGTAGTTCTGAATGGTCACACCTCGGACAGATCATGATCTAGATCATCCATAAACTAACCCGCCGTTCTGAGATGCCATGCAGGATCTGTACCGTACAGATCCAATCCAGGAGATACGTGCTAGATCGTCGAATTATACTGCTCCCATCCGGCAACATGAGCTAGATCAAACGTACCAGAAAATAGATCTGCTCTGAATGACCTAGACCATTAGGTGGGAATCGATGATCTGTCCGAGGTGAGGAATGGTTGCAACTACTGTTCAGCATCATTTAATAAACACATCCGTCCGTGACGTCAACTGCTGGCTTACGAGAACCTACACCTTCCAGCCTCCCAACAACATCAAGAACACCGCTCGATGCCACAGGCTGCCGTCTAAACACATCGGAGATGATTTACCGCCACCCCTTCTCCCAGCACCTGCCCCAAGCAACACACCCGCCGGGTACGTAGGAGCGATACCTCCGTAACCTTCGCGATGGTCACGAGATAGCAGGGTCCTAGTGCGTCCTGATTTCCTCACCGGTGTGGTGTTCGGGGAGCGCCCGCTGATGTTGCTCCGAGTGCTGAAACATCCATGTCCCATTACCACAATACAGTACTTAGTCACGGAATACAACAGGGCTGCTACAACAGCAGACCAGTGCTTCCGATAGGCCCCGGCACGAAAGGGCAGGGCCACGCCGTGTCCTAAGCGTCGCCCACATGCGATGGCGTCCTCAAGCAGCTCCCTCCGTGGGACGAGGCTCTCGTCTCCGATTAGGACAACCCCCGTACAAGGTACTCGTGGGTACTTGTAGCACTACAGTGCCTTGTACGCGTGTACTGCCTTAGTTGCCTTGCTTTTGAAGGTTGCGAACCCGAGCAAACGCAACCAACCACCTACTACCTAGTCTACCCCAGTACCGCGGTACACGTTCGCGGGCTGTACCCACGACACGCGGAAGTTCGCAGGCCATGCGACGATGCAGACGTACTAATGAGCGACGACTGCTCGAGGAAGGCTAGGACCCGTGCTACGATAGAGGTGCAACCTTGTTTTCTGAGGCTCTTCACTTTAGGAGCTCCATAATCACACCCGAAAACTGTTTTTGAGTAAATTGGAAGGGCAGACCGATGGGAAAACCCATGAACTAGGCATTTAAAAAAATAATATTGCTTAACAAGAATGACATTCGGACGGTTTCGGGTTAAGGAGCCCCGTTACTCAGAAGCATAAAAGCGAAAACGTGCAACGTCTATTGTAGCACGCGTCCTTGAGATAGCTTTATTCCGAGAAAACCAGCCAATAATAGCGACCAGGCTACTGAAATAATTAAACAAATAGAGAAAACATGGCTCAATTCAAAAATGAAATGCCGCCTCAAAACAATCATATTTTCGCTAAACCGACGCCCCAAGACGCGGACAAGAAGTCGAGAATACAAACGCCAATAACCTGTCATAAATATGGTTACACAAAAGTTCGGGGAATCCCTAGGTATGTGTAAGCAGGGAAGGCAAATGTTGATATTCATACTTTAGTATGAGTATGTACAGCAGTACTGGGAAAATAAATCTCCGGGTGGGACATTTTATTGAACACTTTTTCAAAATAAACTGGCGGACCGAGTGCACCGAGCGGGTTTCACATGTCCTGGTTGGCTCACCGAACAGCACGGGGTATCCCGTGTAACTGACTCGATAATTTTAAGTTTGCAACCGCGTAGCGCCGGGCGCTGAGCGCGGCAATCGCATTACCTCGAGAGCGCGGGCCAAGGCCGAGTTTCCGCCAGTCGAGCCCGCCAGCGCCGATATCGTCTGGAGACCACGGAGCAAACAAATCCCGAGTAGATATTTTACAGGATTTTACTTTGTAGCGGTACTCTGTAGTGTGGTGTCAATAGTTGTGATTCGCTGGTGGTATCTGTTTGGGGTTTGGGGGGTGTTGTGGGCGCTGAACCGATCCCTGAATAATAATCCGATAATTTCCCTTGCAAATCATCAAGAACGTTTAACTAAGCAACCTGTATAAACATGGTTAAACACGGCCACTTGCTTAAAACTCAATAGATAATAATAAAGGAACGCCTCTTCCAGATCATCTCAACGACCACCTAGATCGCGATTGCGCCGGGCCCACCGTTAGAAACGTGCGTTGAGAGACCGCCAGGCCACTAGGGGAAAGAGAGAAGAAGCCGAAGCACTGCTGCCAATGACGTGAGGGTGGCACATGCGACGAGGCGTAGGATTAAGGGTGTCCTACGAAGGAGGAGGTGGTCTAAGGACGAGTCGTCGACGAGGGAAATAGCAACTGTAGGCTTAAAGTGATAGACGAGATATTGCTTCACGTGAGGATACTCGATTTACTCTGGTATATGGGACTGGAATATGCATACTACTAACTACCAAATTAGTTTTTAGGGGGCGCCGGCATTGTTCCTGTTCCGACCGCGGGTCGTTTTCGTGCTCGTGCCCTCGGCAGAGGGACACGCAGGGTGTACACACGGCTCAGGTTCGGACCCCAGTCGAGCTCGGGTGCAAATATTCTCTCTGTTCAAAGTCACGAAAACGAGCAAGTAACAACGAGGATGCAATCCGAGCACTTAGAGTCATCCAGGCGCATGCAACACATGGTACAACAATGCTCCACAGGCTACGCATGTCGTTCTGCTGACGGCTTGTACTGATTGCCTGGGCCATCGTCTGGTCGTGTTCGTGCTCGAGGGCTCTCGTACTCGTGCGCATGACCGATCGTGCTCGTGCTCGAGCGCACTCGTGCTCGTCCGTGCTTGGTTTTCTCGAGTGCCCTTTGTTCATGCTCGTGTCGTTCCCATGGCCATCGCATGCTCGTGCTCGTGCTCGTGCTCGATTGCTTGTCGTGCTCGTGCTCGAGTGTCCTTATGTTCGTGCTCGCTAGGACGATCGAAAATGCGACAAGTTCGTATAACCATCTACGCTCAATCTCAATATTTCGTCCCTTCCACTTCGTTCAATCTTCTACGTGTTATTTTGCCTTTGGGCAAATAACCGAAAGGGGTACATCCCCCCAATATATGGACTCAAGGGCCTCTTTCAATCATCCAGGTTGTGTTTGTTCATAGTTGTTTTTCGTGAGTGTAGTGGATGGACGACACAGCATGCTGCTGTAGTAAGATCCAGGAACACAGCAGTGCTCTCAAGACCAGAGAACAAACGTGAAATAAATTCAGTATTTCGCACTATTTCTTGTTGTGCTGTCTGCTGCTTGCTGCTGGGTGCCTGTATCACACCGTAAGTTTTTTAACGCTGCGGCAGCCATGGTACAACAACAACAGCCAGCCGCAGATTGAGATATCATTTTTATAGCAGGTACGAACTGCTGTGCCTCTCTGTGCGATTGTTTGTTCTTGTAGGTATGGTCTGTGTGCGGGCCATTATGAGGACAAGCTGGACGATTCCAACCCACAGCTCCTCGACGTTTCAAACACACCCGCGCAGTAAGCCCGCTGTGTGAAACAGTAGCAGCAGCAACAGTAGCGAACCTCACACATACTCATATATATAGGAACGCCTATGTTCATTATTTTGAATTTTCGACACCCCCGTGATTTCAAGCCAACCAACATCCCAATGGGGAGCCTTGTAATACGACACATCGTCGGACGGGAAAGCAACTAGTAAGCAAAGGCTTACTGCAACTAAGCAAGTAAAAAACCAAGTATGCCATAAGCAAATCAACCTCTTTACTCCGTTACTTACCAACACAAATACAGCCACAATCGACGTTGGATCAACCGACTTTCGTTATGTCACATTTATTTGCACGTTTTTACTGCTGCAGCCACGTTTTAGTGCAATGGGTCAACAGTGTTTTCGGTTTAACCGGTTCCACTGGTGTTTTCAACCGTTTTAACCGGTTTACCGGACCCCAAAACCTCGCAATTTTGTTTTCAAAAACCGACAAATCACACACGCTCTCAGGATTCTGAAAAACGCGGTTAACCAATTTTTGTTTATCTGGTGCCCACTTCTACTCGCCGGTCGGTAACATAGTCACCTTGGTCACTGCTTCGTGGAATGCAGTACTGGAGCACGAACATGGTACCTAGCAATATGCGATCGATCCATACGTAGTATCCAAAAATGGGGCGAAATACGAACAGGAGCGTGCCGAGAAAAACTATGCGGGGCGGCTGATAGCTGTTCGAGAATGTCGTCTTGAGAAGGGGCTCGTAGAGCGTATCCTCCCAGAGAACAGTACGTATTACGTTGAGAGTCTGGCAGCAAATCATTATTGAGAACAGTACGTGGAGCATCTTGAAGCGTAAGCGTTCTTGACGTTACTAGCTAGCATGGGTCTGCGTTGCTGAGCTCCCACCCAAGCTCGCTCTCGTTTCTGCTACCCGAATCTCCTAGTCCCCCTGAGGGCGCCCTTTTTGAACATCAATGTATTTCTTCTCAGCTAAAGCTCGCAACGGGACTTGCCTAACAGAACAGCAAGCCAAGCGCTTGCCTCTCGACTACATCAATAGGTGGCCACAGTCATCAACATTTACATGCCACACCAATACCAGCTTTCAAGAGTTGTTTTTTCATGAACAAACAGCACGAAGGACGCGTGCTACGATAGAGGTTGCACTGTTCGGGGGATTTGTTTCAGAATAACGGGGCTCCTTAACCCAAAATCGTCGCGGTGTCATTCTCGTTTTGCAACAGGTGTTATTTTATTAACTAGGTCATGTTTGTTTAAATCGGGTTGCACTTTTAGTTAGATCAAAATCAGTTTGTAGGTAAACTAAAGAGCTCCTAAAGTGAGGCGCCTTAGAAAACAACTGCTACACCTCTATCGTAGCATGTGTCGAAGTAAGCAGTTTTTATCGTGAAAAGGAAAATATCTTGATAGACCTCGGGCAGCGTGATAAGCAGCAACAGGGCGAAGCCACCCGCTGTCCAAACTACTAGGCAGCTAGTCGTGCGGTAGCTATCTGGTCTGGTACCGCTGTGGGATCTGACCCCCGTCGCTGGTGTTGATCGCCGCCACCAAGAACGCACGACAGACAGCAAGGAAGGTCGCGTGACGAGGCACTCGTGTGACGGAAGGACCATTTCTTACGCATGTGTTTATGATAGGGTATTGAAACTATGGAGACTAGACTACAGCAGCAGACACAAATAATACAGCAGCAAAGGCACCAGGCGTCCTGCTTTACAGCACCCTTCCTCGATGCGGCTGCAAGCAATGTAGGATGTTCTCCTTGTTCCTGAAATGAAGATCCCCGCAACACAAAAGGACTCGTTTGTATTATAGATTCGTCTCGTACCGGTAAGTGTCTGCCGTGTGCTGTTATGTTTAAAAAAAACGTATCTCAGCACACACAAAGTTAACTGATTGTGTGAATCCATTTTTCTCCTGTATGAACCACACATTATGGTATCGCTTATTACGGCTAAAATATTATCTCTGATGCCGCTGCCGTAGGTACGCCTATATTTACTATTGGACTGTCATCCCTATTTGCACGCGATTACTAACTTGTTTTGCTTGCGTCACACCCTTGTGCTAGAAGCTGGGGTATGCAAGGACAATATTTTTGTATCAATTAATTTTCGAACAAGAAACGAACGTTCACCCTGTTGAACTCGTTATGACACACCTCCGAAGGGGAAGCTTGTATATACAACGTACTGTAGTACGTTGCGTCAGTATCAAGCGCGAGTATTCTACTGTATAAAACGCAGATTGAGAAAATATGACTGATTGTTTGTGTCGCCTCTATCGAGGGGTCATGTTGATGTAGATATTATGCCACAGCAGCAGGAGTAAGAACGGTGCAAGAGACGTTTATTGGCCCTAAGTCGTGGAGACATCTTTAAACGTATTAGCTAGGAGTAATAGCTTCCACAGCAACCACCAAGAAACATTGCTGGGAGTTGGTCAGATCAACGACCCGTAGCGTACATTTGGCGGTAGAGCGTGTATCTTGTCGAGCTTGATCGAGGGTGGTTTAGTCCACCTCACTCAAAGCCCTGCCTTTCAACTCTCTGCCATCGTTCCTATTATATTCCTCATGTGGACTCAGAAAGTGCCACTTTTCAGCACCATCTATTCCTTGTAGTCGAAGCTCACGAGCCCACATAACCGTGGCTCGAGTCCGCCTCTGTGCTAGCACGCTGAACGCACTGTCGCATGCTGACACTCCTCTAATAATGCCCTACTCATCCATTCCCCTCAAGGTAGCGTAGGGTGGCAACCTGACAAAATATGTCCTCGACTGACTTAGACATGGTCCTAATCGGTGAGCACTTATAAACCCTCCTCACCCCCTAACGGCAGATTGAACGTAAATCCATAGCCTTCCCCAACTACCGACACGATGCAAATACAATAACTGACACGTGCGTCACCAACAGGTCCACCTTTACTGGCATTGGATAGTGGCTGACGCTCACTTCCCCTCAGTTTTCACCGCGACTTCGCTGGCCCAACTGCATGCGGGAGGGGCTTCGTATCATGCCTCCAGGGGTGGTTTCGGCGCATACGGGAGTCGCTCACCCAGCCCGACCAGAACGAACAGAGATGGAGACTCCTTTTCCGGTGATGCCAATGGTGGCGATTGCAATGTGCCTTTTGGCCCATTCATATGCTCTCTGCAGCCTGTTTCCCTACGCGGGTTACATGGTGCGATATCTGGGGGTCACCGATGACAAGGACGAGGCCGGCAAGTTCGCGCGCGTTAGTCGGGATTGTTCGATTGCCGAATATCGAGAACATTCTGGTTGTTCTTGTTGTTGTTACAGTATTACGGGGGACCATAGATAATAGGACCAAATATTGTTAGCAAAAGTAGGGAAATATATAGGTTTTGGTGTCCACAGTAGGTTACATTTTGTCTACAGTAGGTCCTATTAACTATGGACCAAATATTGTTAGCAAAATAGGGAAGTATGTAGGTTTAAGTGTCTACAGTAGGTTACATTATGTCGACAGTAGAGGTCCTATTAACTAAGGTCCCCCGTAATAGTGAAGGTGTTGATAGGATTGTTTGTTTTCTTGTTGTATTATTACATGTGGGGAGTAAGGGGATATTTTTCAAGGGAGGCAAGCAGAGAGACTAGTACGCATTCACATCGACACGAGAGGCAAACATACTTGTGGCAATTTACATACTTCAGAAAAAACATACGAGATAGATCGGAGGGCGGTACCGACGCGATCAAAAGGCGAGTGTGCTATGCGTCAGGGCCAGCAAAAACAAACGCAGAAAGGAGGAGAGAAACAACAAAAAACAATCAAATCAAGCAGGGGTATATAATGTTAATCCTCTGCCTCGACAATTCTTGACACTTATAAAACCCTTATAACTCTTAACACTCATATAAATAAGTTCACTCGTACTTCGTACACCAGAGGCTCTAGCCTGACGTGTTGCCCTCCAGGTGTATCCTACTGTTGTGTGGCTGTGCGTGCTCTTACATGTAGGCTATGTGTTTGCGTAGTGCCTTGTACCCGCGTAGGTCCATGCGAGTGCTGCTGCTTGGAGCTTATTTGAGTCTGGGCAAACCTCAATGTGCTCGTCGCCCTGCTTATGAAGAAGGCCTTTGTATTTCCTGCTACCGTCTGCTGTGTGTGCACCAACTTGGTCATGGCACGCAGGTTACTATGCGGGTTACCTGACGTCGGCCTTTATGGTGGGGCGCTTCGCGGGGTCGTACTTCTGGGGTCGCTTCGCGGACAACTACGGTCGATTGCCGGTCATGTACCTGGGACTGTGTTCAACGGGGATCCTGTTGATCGCTTTCGGCTTGTCAACCACGTTTTTGTGGGCTGTTGTTATCCGGTGAGGAGCGTAGGCTTGTGCAATAAGAGAGTGTGCCCCGTCGCGCTTATGGTGTTTGCTCACCTTAGTTTGATCCCCATGAATCGTTCTTTGATAAGCGAATTCATCGCTTAAGCTGACTCGCCACTGTCCAATAGCCGATAGCATGTACGTGTCGCAGCAGTGCAACCCTGCAAGGCCTTTCGACGACGACCCGATTGGTCCAGTCTGCAAGCAAAAGTGTGTAGACCACGAAAGAAAGATACAGCAGGAACGCCGTACTGTAGGGGGCGGGGGGGGCGCTGCGTTAAAACTCAGGATCAGGGTACAGCCGAAGGAAGGACAACTATCAAATGTTAGAGCTAATAAGGGATAAACCAAACTGATGCACTCATACCCTAATACTATTGTCGATGTCATGGTCGCCATCCAACAATGTGTAGCATGCGCTTCAACACCGATCGCTCATAAAGATCTCCCCCGTTTGTAGAAAACTGCAGTACTGAAAAAAAATATCAATAATCATGTCATCCGTCGTCGATGCTTTTAACTGTTCGCATGGAAGAAAAGCTCCACTCGTTGTTTATGCTTCCGTCGTGAATCCCGGTGAACAATTGCAAACCCCGCCGTTGCGTCCGAACAGACTTCTTGCCGGAGCATTGAACAGCATCGTAGGCAATGCCAAGACCATGATCTCCGAGGTTTGCGGGAGAGAGCACGAAATGGTTGGCATGAGCTCCATCACAGGTGCTGTGACCTGCAGAGCTACCGCCGTAAGTAGAATGCTATCACATGAGACCGTCTGGTGCAGCCAAATTCAAGCAAAGGAACCATGCTACCTCTTAACGGCCAAACTTGGAACTGTTCCGTCGTGCCACTCTAACGTTTTACGATATGATCCAAAGCACCTGATATTAAGTGCCTCGTACAATTGCTTAGGGTGGGCCCCTACGCCCCAATGCCGGAAGAGCCATAAGGAAAATGGTTCGGGACTGCAATGAAGGAAATTTAGCCATAGGCCGATACTATTGATAACGGTATCTTATTTGATTAGATGTCATATTTTACTCCATATCCGCTGCTGTGTCTCACGAGGAATTTGAACTACTAATTTCTGTTGTCAGAAGCCATTCATCTTTTGGCCGAGAGCTTTCCGTTGCAGTTGGTATTATAGTTCACATACGACCTGGGTTCGACCTTTGTTTTAGGCAGAAATAATTTGCAAATACTTCCAAACGATTAGGCCAAACGTGGCTGCAGGGCTTCCCTGAGGTACTTTGCATAGAAACTTGAGGTTTGACAACCGTCGTCGACATCGACTTTCGATTGACCGCTAATGGAGCATGACCTTCAACAACGGTACAGGCGAGCTTATGCCGTAGCTGCTGTTGTCTGCCGCCTTCGAAAGCTCTTCCACAACACCTCCTAAGTCCCACTAAATCTACCTTAGGTACAGTAAAACTCTTTAAAGAATCGGTCGACGTTCGAAGTTCTAGCTGAATTATGCTGGTATGATACGCATGCAATAGGTCTACGCCAGCGTCGTTTTCTGCAATGTGTCTGGTTTGAATATGTACTGCCTGTGCTACCCAGTACGGCTTTCATGGGTGTGATTCTTCTGTCTCCGATTCGTCGTTTGTGAGCACAGGGATTGTGTCTCTCAAGCATGAAGAATCGGCGTATTTCTTCAATACTTTCGAGCTTTTCTGGCCTAATGTTGGCCCAAATTAATTTGAATTCATAACTTTTAATTGGACGCCGACGTTTTCTTGCGCTGTTCATGAAGGTCAGTATGATACCAAATATTTGACGTTCGAGTAAATATTACAAGCAGCGCCATTCATGGCGGAAGAATTTCGGAACGTTCAGCTTGAACCACCCTGCACCTAGCCACTTTGAACGTTGAACCGTGTATAAAGCTACATCAGCACGTGTACGGTAAAGCTCTATCGAATTACCAAATAGGTCGTTTGGGGAGATTTGGAGCATTAACACACTTTAATAAAAATATGAACAGTTATTGTGTCATGATAAGCCTGAGATGAGACTGGGCTGCGCAAAGTCCTTCCGCACCCTGCACCTCTGCAACGCGCAGTCGTCCTGTTTTATGTTAGTGGAATCGATTTCTACTACTCGATAGCTCAGCAGCAGGGGGCATTCAACCTCCGCTAGCGTCTTGCTTTTACTGCACAGCACTGCTTTCTACTGACAACCGTTGGTATGATCCCCCTTCCAGCTGTTGCACCCGTTACACCGTTCAAGTGCAACCTGTTACACCGGGCAAGACTCGCCTGCTGCACCCCACAATTAACTATGGCTGCCAGCTGTTACTTCGAACAATACCGCCGTAAAAAAACGCTTCGCCCGGCCCACGCGTGCTTCTCACCACGAAGGGTGCTGGGCGGTTGGACTTGTGATCGGCTCGGGCTTCGGCGGCCTGCTGGCGGAACCAGCGAATCATTACCCCACCGTATTTTCGGAGTCGGGGTTGTTCGGAAGGTGATTGTCCTGCGTACAGCAGCACTGAGAGTGTTCTGTCGACGATGCGCGCTGCCTTCAAGGGTCGCGACGCGCGTTTTGCCGCTATATTTGATGCTAGTGCTTCTATGGCGGTATCAAGGGATTCAGCCTTAAACGCAAAAAACTTCTTCATCTGTGCCCGGCTCGGTGTGTCGTTGTTCACTGTAAGGAACGGTTCGTCAGAAGCAAGTGTATCGGCTGAAAGAGTTCCGAATATAACCGGCAGGTCGTGTCGGAGATCGTGTTCACAGAACGACCGCATCCTGGTAGCGTGAACAAGATTATGCCATATCTCTCGGCGTGGAGAAACAATAGTAGCAGCTCCTGTCAAAGAATACGGTAGCCCTCGTTACTGCTATTCATAGTAGAGAGGTAAATGAGGCAAGGCTGCCCCGTACTCGCAGTAGGCCGTGTGCGTTCGAAGAAACAAACCAGACAAAAAGCGAAATCCCGCCGCCTAAACAAAAACCTCAGTAGCACCGCCATCAAAAACACCACAGCACTGCGGTGACCGCGGCCAAATCGAGGTGTGTTGAATCAGATATGCACCATAACCACTGAGCTATCAGTCAGTCAGTGCTGACTGATAAGTTGGTGGTTATGGTGCACATCTACTCTAACAAAAACACAATCTGGGGTCCCTCCGGCGATTAAGCCTGGACCACAAATATACTCAAGGGTTGCAACTCCTTTGGTCAACGCTGTCCCTCCTAGCCCCGTGTCCAGTCGGGATTATAGCGCTTCTTCTTTCTTGGAAGTGTGTATAATGTATTTCGGGCGTCTAGTCCCGTGATTTTCATCGAACAAGAAAAAGGGGAGAGAAGGAAGACGGAGAGGTTCGAACCCCGGATTGTGCATGTGTTAGATGTGCACCATAACCACTATTTGTTGTTGCTGTTGGTGTTATTGTTGTTGTTGTTGTTGTTGTTGCTGTTGTTGTTGTTGTTATTGTTGTTATTGTTGTTTTTTGCGCCGCAAACGAATGCCTGCGCCACACTGTGATTTGAACGCATAAGCATGCTGTCTGCTTTGCTTGCGTACAAACTACGCGTAAACCCTTACTTCAATGCTATTACATGCTGCTACTGCATGAACATTGGCCAGACAACCTGCACACACATGCACCTACCTCCTATAGACAATTTGTTTGTCGATCAGCGACTCCGTAGACTCCTGCCTACTGCTGCTGTAGCAAATCACCTGCATCAACACATTGCAACGAAGTAGGTTCCACGTGTTAGCCCAAGCCCCACCGCTCCTGTAGATGTCGGATGTGTGAAATTCGCCACGTACAGCTCTCGTAACCAAGCATATGATGCCAAATCAAGACCGTAGCAAAACGACAGCAGCCTTACAGACAAATATGAGGACTAATTGAATAGTGGAAGCCTGTGCGCACCCCGCAATGAAGAGGCCTTCTCGCCATATAGTAGTATGGCGAAACCCAGACTCAATATCAATATAAAACGTTTCCCATACTATTTCCAAGTGGTTTGGCCCCTTAAAAGGGTTGGTTCTTAAAGAGTGAACCGACCAACTTGTCCTCGTCGTATATTATAAAATTAAAAACGTCAGCTGTGAGATGGAGGGTTTCGTTGAAACAAAACTTTGCAAGCTGCGTGGGATATTTGATCGCGCGTACTGCGGGTTTTGTACAACCTCATGGGGATGTATAGTCCTTATTGAAGGGAAAAAAGAAAGAAAGAAAACAAGCCATGGAATTGGATATCTGCGGGGCCGCAGAGCAGCACGAAAGTGTGGTTTACACCGGAGATCCCTCGGCTTCATCAGAACCGAAAAGTCGACGGGAGGTCGATGCTGGAAACATTACCCATACCTGGAACCACACCGGTCTACTGCCCTACCTAGACGCGAGCTACAACAGGAGTAGCACTTGCTTGTTGACTTCTTGGCCAAAATACTTCTGACCAACGGTCTCCTCAACTCAACCGACGAACTTCCCAATGTCGTTGGGGTATACCATACCAGGGCATGCCTTTTGCCGCATTTTCCGACGTATACTGTTCGACGGCTTGCGCTCTTTTATTGTCCCTCCTCGCTTAAAATGCGTTTTTGGTTGAGGAGTGTGAATAGCCTCAAAACAAATTAGGAGTAAAAATTAAAACAAAAACAGTTTGTCTCCCGAAATGTAGGTAAAGTTTCTAAAGGTCAAGGCTGTGTCCTGTATATGTTAAGGAACGGTCTATACTGTGATAAGTCTTACTTCTTACAGTAGGTCAACACACAATGTTAAGATTTGCTCACCAACGGTGACGACTAGGAATCTTAACTTCAACAGCTTTTTCTGCTTAGGTCAACAACAGGGACTGCCTGTCAAGACAATTTTTCCTCAACAACACGCATTTGGGAGTTCAGGACCTCTACTGCAGGCTTCATTGTTTTCTTCCGCACATCAGGGCTGTGTCGTAGGCCATCCACACTTCTTTGTTTCTGCTCCCGTTTCTCTCCGCTCGCTTTTGACCGACTGTCCGAACAATATCAGGTTCCCGTACTTGCTGCCGAATATCTTCGGTGCGCTCCTGGCCGTGGTGTGCCTTCCTCTGGTGTTCTTCTTTCTCGAAGAGACCCTGGACGTCCGCAAGGGTGGCGACAGGTATAATGATCACAAGTTGGAAGGGATAAGCTTAGGGTTTTGCAAGCGTGGCAACAGGTATCGACACGGGTTGGTTATAAGTTGGGAGGGAAAACCGCAGGGCTGTGAACAGGGTGGGCTTCCGGACTGTTTATTAATTGGCTGGCGAAGCCAGCCAACGAAGTAAGTGACTTTAGTTGACTATTAATAGTGGGCTGGCGCTATTTGGCTTCGTTTTTCTGTCTTCTATCCGCCCGTCTGAGCTCGTGCCCATGGCCTGATGCAACGGCCCTCATGGCCCTGACCATCCCTTGCACAAAGCGATCGATTATGCAAGCATGATTGCAATCCAGAGAGTCGAGCTGAGGGAGGAAATGTGGGGCTTTGGGTTTTGGACACGATGCCGTTTGTGGTGACCGCAGACGCAGCAGATCTGCCTTGGGTCAGGGATATACGCGCGAAGGAAGCAGAAGACGCCAGCAGTCCCGAGGGCACTGGCGGGGGGCAGTGGACGGCAGAGGAATGGCAGGTGCTGGAGGCTAACGCGCGGTGGGGCAGCTAGCAGCGAAGGGACGACGAGGTATCAGCTTACCTAGACTTACCTTCCTCTGGGTGAACTCGCGACCATCGTGGAGATGGTTTGCTCCGACAACGCTTGGAAAACTGGGAAATATTTTCTAACGTTGAAGATCCGAGGACTATTCCTTGTCCCGCTCCAGGAAATGTGCAGGACCTACCTCGGCTGTGAATATCTGGCCGACGAGGAGTTCCTGAGAGTATATAAAAAATCGATGGCAATCAAGAACGCCGTCCTAACAATAGCATTGAGGGCAAGAGGGAAAGCGAGCTGTTGCTGTGAGCAGCCGCATGCCATCCCCAAGCAACGCGCACGTGAGTGAGAGCCTTCAGTTGCCGGAAAAATCCGGAACGTGTTCCAAACAAAGACCACTTCAAGACGGACCAGAGGGGAAATCGAAGATTGAGCAGTAGCTCTCACACCAGGTACAGCAACAGCAGGTACAGCAGCAGCAGCAGCAACCCATGTCCCCGTCGTCGTCACGGCCGACAACGCCGCCAGCGTCACCGCCACAGCAAGAACAGCAGGAGGATCAAGGAATACAGAAACAGGTGATGGTGGTTGTAGAGACGCAGGAGAAGATGGTGGTTGTGGCGGAGCAACTGGAGGAGAAAGGAGAAGGGAATCAGGATATGGTGATTGTGGATCTGGCGAAGGTGACAGAGGCAAAGGCGCCGCCGATGCCGCTTCTGGCGCTACGGTCACAACCACAGCACGCGCATGAACAGCAGCACCAGTCGGAGTCACCGTCACCGCCGCCGCCGCCGCAGCAGCAGCAGCAACTACCTGCTGTGGCACCACCAACGCCATGGCCGCCCCCATTGCTGAAGGGGTCGCTAGCTGGACTGGATGGTTTGATCGCGAGTTTGGGCTATTGGTTCCGCTCCGCGAGGGTGTGGGACCAGAAAGCGGCCGACGGCGGGGGAAAGGGGATGAGAGAGAGAGAATGGGAGAGAGACGGGGCTGGTACTGGTGGTTTGGTTTACGGTGAGAAACTGGAGGGCTGGCGACGGACTCGCCCGAATCGAGCACGTGCGAGAGAGAGGTACATGACCATGATCCCTAACCGCCCGCACCAAACCTGCTACGCCCGCCGTGACAATCTGCCAAGGAAACTTGCATTGATTCCAATATTGCTTGAACTAGCAGTAGATCACTAAAACGTACGTCGTGTTGTGTTTGCACCCCGTAAAGTGATTTTGGTATTCCTGCAGCCCCCAACCCGTATAGCTACGTTGCGGTGCTCGTGCTTTACGGAACACGGGGCTCCGTTAGAGACTTGCATCGGTCGGAATATGTGTAGCTGTCATTTTCCATGAATCACCAAGGCAAACAGCATCGGTGGCGCGAGCACTTGTGTTTTTTTCAAGTTGACCAGGGTCGCGGGGGTGCGCGGGGGGGGGAGAGGGTAGATGGTGGAGTGTTATGTAAGGCGTTCGTGTTTGAGGTATTTTTGGCGTTGAATATTTTGTCGAATTTATCTGTCAGTTGCACCAAATACGATTGCCGTGAATGTAAGCTCTCTTGGAAGATAAGTTCGATCAACTACGGATGTTTGGTTAGGCGGGTATGCAATTTTCTGTAAGGCGTGAATTACCTACCGCTAGAATATGTGAATACTGTAAATGGCATTATATAGGTTTTGCTTAAAAAGCATACCATGGTATATAATTAGTATATATATGTACCCTGGTATATATTACTCGAACAATGAACCAAAACAATACCTGGTATACGTATATATACATATACAAGGGGGGCTTCGCCGCGGCAGGCTGACGCCCGCCTGCGGGTACGCGCATGCCCGTAATAGTCCAGAACGTATACACCTTATTGCAGTATAGGTATGCCGAGGCCGCACCAAAGCGACTGTACTGCCAAGGGGTGCACTAAACTGGAATACGCTCGTTCGGAATAAAACCATTGACGGTAGGTACTGCTGTATGAAGAACACCGCGGGAGGCAGGTGTAGGTGTAGGATTATCAACAGCAGCACAGCAGCAGCAACAGCAGTAGCACTGTTGAAATAGCATAGCAACGCACACAGCAGCCGCAGCAGCAGCAACAACAACAACAACAACAACAACAACAACACTCTGTACACATACATATATGACACTGCATAGTACTCTGTGCGAGTACTACATATAGTACTCCTACACTGTACGCACTCGTATACTTAGCACACTAAAAAAAACACGATACGTACATCGTCGTCGTAACTCGAACACCTGTGTTGCTTTCCGTAGGAAATTTTTGATTTTGAGCCGAATCAGCGATCAAATCGACAACTGGAAGCACCTCTACCTCTGTGTTTTTGCTGTAAGACAATTCGTAATTCTGCCACAACTCCAGCTAGAGGTTTGATCCCAAAGTGCTCCACCCGGATATGGGCGCTTTGGTGCACTCACTGCAGTGTGGCAAGGCGGCAGCAGTTTTAGTGTCCTCTACGCACCGCGACGTTGCCGCTGAAGTTTGAAAATGTGGTTCCATGAGGTTGGATTTGATGTGTCTCGTACTACTGACTGTGACCAAGTGGTTTTGTTGCAGCTCGTACGAGTATTTTTCTCGTGCGAGTACTCGTTTTACAGCAGCAAACATGTTACGTTTTGTTGGAGGGCAAGACATAGGGTTCTTAAACACATTTCTTACATTGTTGAGGCATACTTCTGAGACCTACTGCGGCGTCTGTGACATCGATCCCGAAGTGCTCCACCCTGGAATACCTTGCCTGCTTGTATAAACGAGCACCTGCCGAACCCTAGGCGATTTCATCCACGCTTTCGACCGCGACTTCTGCCTTGAATATTGCAACCTGGCCAAGACCTGGCGGCGAATTGTCTGGATTTAAGTGTGCACGGCGATCACGATTTCTTCATCTATAGCAAGACAAACGCCAATCCAACTGCAGGGCTAACTGTATCGTGACTTGGTTGAGTTCCTCTGCGCGTGGTGCATCATTTGACGGCTTCAGTGGGGAGCACGGTGCCTGTAAAAGAGTGCCTCAAAAGGCCTTGTGAGAGGCTGTATTTTACCAACCCCGATATCTATAAAATACCTGGTAGGCATTATTGATTGCATCTCAATATCTCTTTCGTACGGAAAGCAACACAGGTGATTACCTCGCAGTACCTGGCAGTGTTGATAGTACTGCCAGGTACCGGGTATTGATCCCTCATATTACGTACCAAAGCCCACCAGTTCAAATATCAACATGTTTCTGGGAACAACCATGAGTGATAAATACCCCCATTCGAAGTATCC
>JAYJME010001061.1:0-18110 GCA_036873775.1 Costaria costata | reverse complement strand
AAAAAGCACGGGGACGAAGATGTCGTCAACGGTCCTCGCAGCGATCTATATTTCAAGTCAAGAGGCACAGCCAGATATCACCACTCCAACGCAGATGAAAGAGCAGGGTCTCGATGGCGTCTACATTATAGTAGCATTTCGCCGAAGCGTGGCGTCGAGCAATATTGGGTTGGACGTATATATACATTGGGTGGAGGCTCGGGCACACCTGGACGACGGGGCCGGATACAAGATACGCAACGAGGAACTGTCGTCGTGGTCGAAGCCGTTTTACGTTTTCCCCCTTGACAGGGTTACACGAGGGGTACTCTTGTAACTAATTTCATAAGTGTTGTGAGCGCTTGTTTCATCGATTTACGAGACACAGACAGGGGGAGTATTACTTCAGAATCTGTAACACTGAATACCCTCTGGTACAAAATTCAAAGTTAGAATTTCGTTCCGAAAACACTTCCGTGTATCGAGTTGGTTTCTCGTTCTGACCCTGAGAGCCTGAGAGAAAAAGGCGCGCACAGCAGTCGGTCGTTTACTTTGTCGTGCGCCCCTGAGAATCTATGTATAGATACCAGGTATACTCAAGGGTTTCAGTTTGACGACGCCCGCCCACTAAACCTTGGCAGTTATCGTAGCTACGTAGTGGAAGGACGCCCGTGCGAACACGTAACATATATTTACAATGAGCAAAGGCGAAGCAAATTCACCGGCCTTGCAACTGGGTTATGTTGTTAACAGAGGGCTCTATGTGTATGCTGGATGGACGGGTAGACGGGGAACGAGCGCAGAATAGAAATATTGGAATTAATGCACACTATTCCCGAATATATGTGAGCACAATACCTTCTGTGACACTTATACTGTGGAGCATCCGGCTGACAACAGAGCCAGAAGTGAGGCGGATCAAAGTTTTCATTTCATGCGTGAAATGATCCGGCCGGATATGGAAAAAGTAAAGAGGTTGAGTAGTCGGGATACAGCGTGCTGTGACGAACCGGTTTACCTTCTCTGACATCCTGGTCACTTTTTGCGAAAGCTGAGGTATGTTCGAAACAGTGATACCGAGCATGAGGGAGAATTGACAAGAGGGCCCCCCCTTTGACAAGCTTGCATTGGCGGGGCAGATACCAGGTATCTAGGCAAAATAAAGAGGAGGAGTCGGGACGCCGTCGACCCTTCAGTCTCACCCACTCATGAAGTGCTGATCGCAGATCAGTCGCAAAACTGGAAGAAATTGTGAAATTTATACTTCAGACGCTGAAGGTGCGCGGAGACTGTAGGCACATACCGGTAGATCGCGGTCTAGGTATCGTCAGGCATAAGTCGTTCTACACTGATTCTAGCACAGCGGCAAAATATCCCACTTGATAAGAGGTCCGCGCGTGGGTCCGTAACGAACAGTCACATTCAGGGACATGACTCATTCCACGGGGTACGGGCCGCACCGTTGGTTCATCATCCTCTGAGTGCTTGAGCTCTACCAGGGAGCAACCACGGTTTGTTAGTGTGACGTCCCTTCAGTATACTCGCTTTAAAACTAGAGGATAGGGTCGCTCGGCTGCGAGAACAAGCTTTTCATTCATGTCAGTACCTCAGAAAATCAGACACCACGCCGGCGGTGGCATTTGCTCACATGTATATTGCAATCTAATGTGAAAGGGATAACGGAGTAGAACCGCCAGGTACGTATGGGACCCAGTGTAAAAGAGATATCACGACCCCGCAGATGGTTTCTTGGTTTCTTGGTCAAGCGCCCATTAAAGAGAAGCAGGGGGGGGGGCTAAGCAGACCCTAGTGGTTTGGTTTCATGGCGCTCTGAATGCTAGTAGTAAAGGTGTTTTGGGAGGCACACTGCAGGGCGCCTAGTAAGTTCGGTAGATCTAGCTCACAACGTGTTATCCCCACGTGATAAACTATCGTTGCCGATTAGCGCAAAGCGAAGCCAAGAGACGCGTCCAAACAAGCGATTTTCTCCCCGTGGACTATTGGGCGGCAACCAACCACATGGTGGTTGGACGCGTGCTTAGGTAGAGATATAACTTGTTGGCTGAAACGGTTTCGGAATGACGGAGCACATTTAATGTTACACTTGAGCCATGGGGGACTGCTCATCGGGTATCATTTTAGTTCCTCCCAAATAGTTTCTCGGTGAGATATAGAATTGCTCAAGTGACAAGCCTCATGAAAACATGGTCCACCTCGAACCGTAGCGTGCGTAGTTATTCGTGGAAGGTATATTTATGCCAAATACCAACTTAGGCCATTTGATCGAACAATGTTCAAGGGGGTTTATTGATAACGTACAACCCGTTAATGTCTGTGAGACAGAGGAACCTCGCTGGGGGCACAAGACCTACACGCTGAAGCTTGTACCAGTGACGCATACCGAACAAGAGACACACATAGGTTTGGTTTACATCTCTTTTAGGCACCCTGTTGTAGGCGGCGTTACGGCAATAAGCCAATCGTAGCAGAGTGGATCAGGCAGTTCTACAGGAAGGACGAGGAGTTCTGTAATGTTACACCTTTCGCAGGTTCCGCGAACAATAGTACTACCTGGTAGTGTATGCAACGCACATTCTAGAAGAGGTGCAAATGCGCGGTGCAGAATGCGATATAACATATAAGCTATCGTTAGGCGAACCATGTCGCCCCTGGGCGGCGTCCGGAAAGTCGCAATCGCATGGATAACCTGGGTAAGGCCATGCAATGCTTAGCGCACATTTAAGAAATTAACTACAAAGATTGAGAGGCGGCAGAGAGTATGGGAAGACAGTCCTTGCCGGCATCAGTTACACAAGCGAGCAACATGATACCGGAAATAACAGTATAGAGTATGGGAGGGATGGTAGCACCGGCTGCGGGAGGTGCTGCCACCATTCTTATCCCAAACTATCTGGAAAGACGAACTGGACCGAAGATACATCCGTTTTATCTAGGAACGGGATGGGGATAGTTCTCGAACGGTCCCCTATCCCCTACCTAATAAAACACATGCTCGAGGACAGATCAATGGCCAGCCTGCCACTCTCCTCAAGGCTTCCTCTCTCCAACTAGAGAAGGAAGAAACAAGTGTTTATTTGAGACTCCACCCACCCACCCCTCAGACATGGCAAGGGCTAGTCGTCAGATGCTTCAATATACAAGAATTGTATATCATACACGTAACTCGAGTCAGTCTATGTGGGCATTCGGTAAGACGACGTACAGTGTATAGAGTACTACATATGTACTTTGGTACAGTTCTTCCTTACCCGCCGGAGGAAAAGATCTCGAGTGTTTTGTTTCGACCATAAGCACGGACAACACTCGAGGGCTTTTTCGCCGACGGGGTGGTAGCACCGGCCCTGCGGGAGGTGCTGCCACCATTCTTATCCCAAACTATCTGGAAAGAAGAACTGGACAGAAAATACATCCGGATTATGGACTTTGCAGTCCACCATTCTATTACTCTTTGGGGTATCTATATTAGCTGATTCGTAGTCACCACGCTCAGTACACTAAGTGGATTATTCTAGATACGGAGAAAATAATAGACGGCAAGACTTGGGTGTGTTCTTTCTTGTCGGCATACTGCGCTGCATAAGAACCAACTTACCTGTATCGGGAAGTGGAATATTGTACAGAGTAACCAGCTTACCGCAATAAGTATAGGTACCGTGACATAGACCGTTATGGGGACGTTGCCCAGAACGGTACAGGGAACATTGTCGGACTGTCGGCCAGTACGACAACCGGCAGCATGGGCATATTTTCGTAGCATGGGCATTGTTCCGTGGGGATCACGTGGCGGTCACGCCCACCTCGATCACTCCTACTAGCTCCTCTCCTCTCTCGCTTTCTCGTGCTTTCTGCTTTCTCCTTTGTTCCTCCCCGCGTCTCTTCTCTCCTTTTCGTATGGCCACGTTAGCGCCTTCCCAAACGATGTGTTTTCTTCTTCTTACAACAAGTGATCCTTACTGACACTTTGGTGCAACCTCTGCCATCTCTCTTCACTGTGACAGAGCCCCGACATGCATCATTATATTATATGTACAACGATTAGGAGCCCTCCTCTAATTATATCATTTTTTGTTGGTTTAAAGTAATTAATTCCCTAGAATTATTTATACTCAAGCACTCTATTTATATTTGAAATGCTGCACGCTCTCTTCCTAGACGTTTGATGAGCCAAAACAATACTCTTCATGAGACACCATTGTTTGTTTGGTTTTTTGTTGTGGTTGCTATTGCTGGGACCCAAATGGCTTACAAAAACCCCTTTATTCGTTAAATGCATGCTTGCATCAGCCGGGTTTGTGGATTTTGGCCGCCAGGCCCTCGCATGTGTTCGCGATCGTTATGCTTACGGTACCACCTAGGGCTGCATGTTGGCTGGAGCTCTCGGCTAGTTATCAGTTGGCTGGCGCTAGTCAGGCGAGAGAAGACAGCAAACAAAGACCCCCCCCCGGCCGAGAGGGGCCCGCTGAAGGCGCCCGCGGAGGGCCCGCCGGCTGAAGGTGTCGTCCGGGGCCAAACTTGCACTATTTGCTATTTGGCTTCATTATACACCCAAAAAGGATGATAAATGGGCCAAGCTCATCTCTGGTTTTTGTCACGAAACGGGTACCAGGTATATTTATAAACTTCGTCTCGGTTTGTCGGACATGCACCAGAAATATATGGTAAATACTTCGTGCGGCGGGCAGTACCACATCACATATACAAACTAACAAATGGGCAACAACGTAAACTGAGATCGACCAAAATAGAATGGGATCGACACACAGCTCAGCAGGGCGAGCATCGCTCAAACACCCGAGCCAGAGGTGCTCATCATCCACTTGGCACACTCACTTATGATAAATATATATACTGTAATTGAATTATTAATAGCACGTTGGGACAAAGTCTGGTCATTACAGTTTCGCTTTCGGAGGAGCGCTTGGTACAGCCACTGTTTCGTCGGACGCTCCAACACCGCCATGGTCCGTCGACAGGCGAGGCTCAGCGGTGCCGGATCTCTCGGTCCTGCCATCGGCATCGGCACTGTCGATGACGATGTGTTGATTCTCCATGAGTTGTGCGTGGTGGGACGCCGAGAAATACGCACCCTGTATTAAACAAGCCTTCCTACAAGCAAGTAAACCCATAAAACTAAAGTAGTTGGATAGTTGGCACCGCCGTAACTAACTTTAAAAAACTAGCCAACTAATATCTAGCTGGCAAAGAGTAGTCAGCCAACTCGCAGCCATAGTACTACCAGTATGATACTGCTGTACGAAATAAAACAAGTGTTCTAAATTAAATGCGTGTGGTATATATGTATGATCACGGGATTTGATTCAAGTTCACTTTTTAGTTTGCGAGTTCCCCATGTTTCACGCCCATTTCCCACTTATCTTCCGACGGGGAGTGGGTGATGCTCACCTATCCTGGGTTAGAGTGAAGTGCGGAATTTCCACAGGTACCGTTCTTCGCTCCTATCTCCCGATTCGAACGGTGTCGCCTGACGCCTGCAGATAGACGCTGGGGTCGCTCCTCGAGAACCAGGTAATAATGCCGTTTGTTTTGCGAGACAACCGCGAACTAGTTTGTCGAGACACGACGCCCGTCGGACCAGGAAGAAACAATCGAGAACAACATAGTTGGCTGCTGGCCTGACCGTTACCCTGACAGAGCGTTATCATCGAGCAATCAATTTTTTTCTCCGTTCCGACGTTCTCTCGTAATACCGTGCCATTATTGCACTACTATAGAGGGCCTTCCGAGGGCCGCCAACCTTTGAGACTTGAAAAACAACATTTCATCCAGGTCGTTTCATCTCATAAATTATACCGGTATATATTACCGGTATACCAACACGGGTCGGAGAAGAGAAGATGTGGAACAACCTCGCACGGCGAATAATACGTTTGAGAAGATCCCCCGGTTAACCCTTTTATTACCCCAAAAAAATATCCCACACCATTTACAAGTAGGTTTGTCCCCCAAGAACCGTTTCCGGCTCTCAAGGAGTTAAAGCTTGGTTTTCGAGTGACGGCTCTCCGACAGAAGAAGGAGAGTTTGGTGGTGGTCCTCCCCACATATATAATATGGGTGTGCCGCGGAAAAGTATAACCACAACCAAAGCGTTTTTGAGGAATATTCACAAGCGAGGTCCCGTGAGATCAACTTCTTCGTACGGTACATGTTCCCGGTGTTGCACTACTACTACTACTGTATAGGAGTGCATGGTCGTGTCGTACAAAATCTAGCTTGCACCGTGTTGTACAATAGCATTTCCCCACAAGTCCGACAGATCGTTTTGTCTCTGGCAAAATGTCGGGGTTTGCGTCGACTAGTCCTCCCAGAACAATGAACTGCGTTACTTGTCTGCGCATCTGCCCTGCTACTTTCGCTGAGGAGCGGTGAGGTCCGGAGTGCCTGGCGTGGTGTCCACGGGACCGCAGTCTCCGCGTTTTCTTCTCGGAACACCGGGGGACCTGCTTCTTCGAGAAAAGGGTCACAATGACGGTCATTATATTCCCAAGATCTGCCGTTGACTCAGAGACAATCACTGCATCGTCCGCGTTCACCATACCCCAGAACTTCCCTTCGTACACAAGCTAATGGTTCCGGGTCTACTTCGGCCCCCGTCACCTCCTCGAGGCGAACCAAATCCCATTACACGTCTGGGCCCTGGTTGAAGCGCACCAGCACCGCAGGTACCGCAGCGGCAAAAACACATTGAAAATATGCGGTGGTAGAAGACATCCTTGCCCCGCCCCTCGTTGACTTCAAATAATTCCGAGTGCCTACCATCGTCCGTACGCGCTCGGGCTTGCATGGGTTGGTGGAACTGGCGGGTGCCGGTTAACATATTCTCTGGTGCGCCGACGCGCGCAAGAACACACAGGCACCAACGGCCCTCGGTTGGTGGAGTCACACGCTTTCTGGAGATGGGTGAAGCAAACGTGAAGGGGGGGGGGTTCACTGGCTAGTCCGAGTTCTTGCAATCGGCGCACAACGAACGGCAAGACGATCACTGATCGCAACGGGCGAAAGCTGCACTATTCGTCGAGGGGGGGTGTCCATTCGACCTACGTAGAGGTAGTTGCTACGGCCGGACGCCAACCGTTCGAGCAATAACTTGCTTTTATGGGCAACAGGCGATGAAGTCCCTCTGTAGTCGTTGGAATCACAGCCATTCCCTCGTGTATTTCTTCGCCGTCATCGGTATCAACACTCGTTGAACTCCCCACCCTAGTCTGCCGAGTTTAACATTAACGTTGATACTAGAATCCCTGCGAACATCCCAGCAGAAAGCTTGTCGCACGTTCCTACAGCAATATGCGGGTGTAAGGGGCAGTGTCCCTCCGGCTATCTCGGGCTGATGTTGTGTTCACCTCTCGTGCTACTTTTCCTTGGTCAAACCTGTGAATCGGTGAAAAGGGAAAGTATAAATCGAAGCGAGCCGCCGTCCTCCAGTTCCCCAGTGTCGGCTGGGGTCTTTTGCAGAGAAAATTCGGTAGATACTACCTGGAACATGTTTGCCTACCAGACTGCCTGTCTGCCTATCTGTATGTTTGCGTCTTGCCTCACGAGCAGGGAGGTTAAAGGGTAGAGGGCGAGAGGCGATAGAGAGAGGGGGGGGGTACCCGTTTTGGTATAAAATAAAGGATATACCCCAAGCACGGGCCAAATTGGACACGCACTGGGGAAACTAAATAAGGCCAAGAAGAACGAAAGAATGAATGAAAGAAAGGACGACAGAAATACAAGAAAACATAGAAATTCGTTGAGAATCAAAGCACGACAAATATCGCATGCGAAGTAGCCGCAGCAGTTGGTGGTATGACTACAACAGTAGTAGCATAGATAGGCAGGCTCTACGTACTACTGTAGTCGGCATGGTACCCTATAACCCTGTCGGCCTTCGTCTACGGCGGTTCACCTTCAACTCTTCGCGCTGACCCCCTTGCTCCCATTCCTTTGGGCGACTTTTCTTCTGCCCCTACTTCTGCCTCCCCTGCCCCCGCCCCCTTCAACACCACCCACAGCGGATGCGCAACGCTGCCTACTCAGGTCCGCCCTCAACAAAATAAAACAACAAAATACTCCGATCACGAGCTAAATTGGACACGCAAGGAGGGAAACAAAACACGTGTAAGAAGAAAGAAAGAAAGAAAGAAATGGCGAAGTTCACGGAAAATCAAGACACTAAACAGATGATATTTGAGGTAGCCGCGGCAGTTGGTGGTATGGCTAGAACAGTACTACCTACTAGTCGGCCTGGTACCTTGTTACCCTGCCTGCCATCTCCGTCTTGCCTTTGTCCGCCACGGGTTTCTTCAATATTTCTTGTTGTCGCCCCTGCTCCCACTCTCTTGGGGGGCTTTCTTGCTCTACTCCTCCGGCTGCCCACTCAACTCCGCGTCTTCCTCGTTCCACCTGACCACGAACCATTCGGCTGACTCGAGGACCCCACGGTACCCCGTGCCCGCCTTTTTTCTTGCAGTGGGCCACAGCTTGGTCTCATCTCCGAGCATCAAGGGGGCGTTTTCCGTTAACCTCTCGGAGGCTCGGAACTCCCAGAGGTCTTCCGCTGGTCACCTGCGCCACGTCGTCCCCTGATCACCTGGTTTCGGGTCATCCTCGCCAGTCAAAGCCCCTAGCATCACCCGACTGGGTAATCGCCCCTCGTGGTTTCCTCACCACGATCCCCGCGAAGAAGAGCCGCCGTTTACGGATGGTCGTTTCGATGCTCTCTCATCGTGTCATCTTGAAGGCCTTCTTGTACGAGAGAAGTGGTGTCGTCGGTACATTGTCGGCGGTGGAAGCCAATGACGCACCGGAGGACTGCGTCGTGTGCCTCTCAGAGCGCGGGGAAGTGTTTGACCCTGAGGGTCAATGTTGCACGTCCGTATAGCAGAGTTGCAATCGCCTCGGCCTTCAAAATCCGGTCGTTGAGACAAAGCGGTGCGGTCGCCCTGTCATACAACTCCGGGCCGAACCGTCTAAGGCATGCCCGCATCACAGGAGGCCGGGACCCCCCCCCCCTGCACAATGTGAGCACAAACACTTCCTTGAGTAGGCATTGCACTATGTTGTATACCACTAGGTGTACCAAACGAACAGGTTTGTCGAAAACGTGTGGCGTTTCCTACGTAGTGCAATGTCTCAACAATGATATTTGTACGCCCACATTATGCAAGGGGGGTGTCCCGGCCACCTGTGATGCGCCGGATCCGTCGTTCGGCTTGGGTCGAGATCGTAACGTCGCCGCGTTCGTGGACAATGTCACCTAGGTACGTATAACAACTGGGTCGTATGTCTATACACTTTGGCCTGCTGCTTCGATGACTAGGGGTGGAGTGAGAGATATCTGGTCCGGTGTACGTAGCAGCATCGCCCCCGTCTTCCTTTCAGACACCCTGAGGCCTGCTGCGTCGAAGACAGTCACGATGACTGACGTCGTTTTATCCGGTCCTTCTGAGGGTTCCGAGACAATCCCTGCATCGTCGGCATACAGCATGCCCCACAAAGCCCTTCTCACGTATGCCAACGGCTCCTCGCTTCTGACTACACCGGCCTCCTGGAGGTAGACAAAATCCTGTACGCCCTCTTTATCTTTGCTGAAGCGCACCAGCGCGACATGTATCGCAGCAGCGAAGAACACGTTGAATAGTAATGGCGACAGCACGCAGCCTTACCGCAGCCTCTGCGTGACAAAAACTATTTCCGATTGCTTGCCGTCATCCGTACGCACGCGAGCGCGCATGCTTTCGTATAAACTTGCGGATAATAACTGCAAGCATCTTGGTTGGTACGCCAGAGATTGTTTGCACCTCCCACAGCACGTCTTGGTCGACAGAACAGTACGCTTTCTGCAGCTGGATTAATTTTATGTACAGGGGAGATTTCTTCTGTCGTCCGAGTTCTTGCAACATGCGCACGACGAACAGCATGCCGAACGTCGATCGCGGGACGGAACCCGCGCTCTTCCATCAGCCTCGCACTAGTCGTTAAGGCGGGACGCGGCGATTTTCAGCAACATTTCGCCTGCGTAGGCGACAAGCTAAATCTCTCTGAAAACGTGGAATCATTTCTATGCTTCGTTTTTGCAAAGGGCCTTGATTAACTCATAGTTACATTGCTGGGGGACCTCTCCTGTTACCCACACATTTTCAAGAATGCTGTGAAAGCACTGGGCAAACGAAGGGTGGTCAAGTTTGAGTCGTTCGGGCGGGAGACCATCAGCCCCAGCGGCCTTCTAATTGGACGGGCCCTTAACTGCTGCCGTCATCTCGCCGACGGATGGTTCATCTGCAAGCGATAGTTTAAGCGGTCGCGGTGGCAAGAGGTAGATGATCGTGGGATCCAGTTTCAACGATATAATATTCAAACGTTTGTGGAGATGGCTCGACCATCGGTAACGAATCCGCGATGTATCTCGCAACGTTGTGCTATCCTCGTCGAAATTGAACTACTCGCTGCTCGCGTTTGTCCCTGCTTATCCCACAATACTCCTGAGGTGCTTGAATAATCCTCGCAGGTCGCTTCTCCCTGGACACATCCCGGTTTCGGCCATGTACTCTTCAACCTACGCGGGTACTACTGCGGCAACCACCTTCTTTAGGTTTCCAAGCGTGGATACCAGTGTTTTCCACGCGGTTCTATACCGTGGGTGAGCGCACAACGTTTGTCGTGCCTCCTTCTTCGTTGTCCATGCTACCTTAACCGAGGTTAAGGTCGGCTCGCACCACTTAAGTCTGTGGCGTCGACGAGATGGAGGTGGTAATTCTACTTCGACCGCATCGGTGATAATCGTAGTGAAAACCTTAACCATACCAGATGTGGTACGGGCTGGATGGGTTGGTTGAGAGTGGCAACGACCCGTCCGATTACCCGTTGGCGATAGTTTCCGTCGGATATAAAACACTGCCTGCCAAACTCTCGGCGTTTTGGGGGTGACCGCACTTGTCTGTCGGGACGGAAGCGATCACTAGGTTGAGCCTTGATGGGCACAATATTGTAGCCTGAGACAGCCTCGGCTGGGGGTGGAAGCCGTCGGATGGCTTTACAATCATGTACTCAACGCCGACGAGCGTGGCGTTAGGGTGTAGTTGATCAGCTAACGGTATTTCAGTCGGGTGACTTTGTGCATAATGCGACATTCCCCCCTTGCGTGTGCTGAAAACCGTGTTGGTAAGATCTAACTTAAAGCGAACGACAGACATTGTGTGCATCGTTGCGAGCATCACGTCCGCATATTCCAAGTACTTTAGTTCCTCGCCACTGCACCCTTCCATCGTCTGCCCCGTTGGCGTGCTAGCATCCATCAGTTCAAACAACCACTCGTTCGGTGGGATCTGGCCAACTAAGCCCTCCAACGTTTGCCAGAAAACGCGTTTCAGTTCGGCGTCCTTGGTACACTTAGTTGGAGCATACGCCACGACGAAGTAAAATACACTAACAGGTTTTTACCAGTCAGCTCCAAGTGCATATACGTAAGTCGTTCGTCAGTGAACTGTGGGGTGTACACAGACCTACTGCACATCGATTAAATAACGTCTAGGCCGACTATGTACAGCCCTTGCGTGGCTTCTGCTTTTTCCTGGCCTGAACAAAAACACTTTGTACCCTGCGGCTCGAAATCACGTTCTGCCGGGCCTCCACGTTTCCTGCAGGTCAATGATATCGGAGCCGAATTGCTGACGCTTCGCCAGTACACGCTCGTCGTGTCCATAACCCTTCTTCCCTTTTACAGCCTGGCTACGCACATTGCAGGCCGCTACCGCCACAAGTACTTATTTATACCTCTTACGCGCCTTTTGTTCTGCCTTCTTAGCTAGCCGACGCGATGCCTGTCCCTTCCTCCATAGTTTGTTTTTGAGCAAATGCCAAAATCAGTTTTACCTGTTCCATTTGGGATAAACCCATCTATACGTACTAAAAGCAAGTAGAACACGCTCGCCACAAATCGGCGTTTTTGACAATAAAAAAACATGAGCAACGTAGTTTTGTTTTCGCGCCTGAACAACAGCAGTATAATACGTAAATATGTGGCCTCCACAATGTTACCTTGGTAGCAGTTTTTGTGTGGACCTTTATGTGTGCATATTGTAAAAGAAAAAACCATCAGCTGTGAGATCGAGGATTTCGTCGAACCTCAACTTTGCAAGCTGCGTGGGATGCTTCGATCGCGCGTACTACGTGTTCTGTATAACTTACACGTGTTTTTATTTCCTAAAGAAGGATACGTACGGGTATACAGTCCTTATTGAGAGGAGCAGAGCTAGATGCTTGATGAGCTAAAGGGGTTGTACATACCTGGTACCTGGTATAGTGTAAGGGTTTCGTCGAATCTACTCTTTTGCAATATGTAATATTACTGTCTTACTGTTGCATGCAGTGTACGTCGTCTTACTACACACCATCCTGTTGTATTATACTTCTGTACAAATTGGTTATGGTTTTTAAGATGTTCAATGAGTCATAAAAAGCAAACTTTTCAATAATAGGTACCATTAAATAACCTTAGTGGCTCCGACAATTTCAAGGGGTATAGTAGAGTCATACCCCGGTAGGTCAAATATATAGATTCCGAGGAGCTGATGTGATCAACTGGACACCTTTAACATAGGCCAATGTCTAACCACCTAAAGTTCGGCTCACTCAGTCTACCACGTGGGGCCGTGTTTGAGCTTGTAATATTATAAGGGAAAAAACGCCAGCTGTGCGATCGAGAAATTCGTCGAACTCAACTTTGCAACCTGCGTGGGATACTTCGATCGCGCGGACTATAATACTTTCGTATATCTTATACCTGATATGTCTTTTGTTGTCTTCGTGAAGGATACGTAAGGGTATACAGTCCTTTTCGAGAAGGAGAAGAGTTAGATGTTTGTGGAACTGAAGGGATCGTGCATACCTGGCATATTGCAAGGATTTCGTCGAATCTACCCTTCTGGAATATTTAATAGTACTGTCTTTTGTGAATGCTTTGTTTGGTTGTTTTCGGGATGACACTCACTAAAACTACAGGTATGGTCTAGCTAAAGCCGTAGCCACATCGTTCTATAGCACGTACTGAACTGCTCGTTATCCGTACCATTTCAACAGACAGCAGCAAATCCACCAGAGCATTAATTAGCTGTTGCGCGGTTGCGCGGGTGCAACATTTGGGTCAAAATATCCGTTTTGCGCAACAGTCGCGGCGAGGCTGGTTGCGCGCAACGCAACACGCGAGTTTGGGCGACCAACATTTTGCGCCGCAGGCGAAACTTTTGATGCGCGTTTATTTTTCGCCGTACGGCGGAAAACGGTTTTGGGAGTTGTTTTTTCGAAAACGCAGAGGGCGAAAAACAATATTAAGCGTAATTCGTATTGTTCGCCGTAGCCTAGAACCATTTTTGAAGCACCTTTTGTCCCATTGGCCGTCGTAGTTGAACATTTTTTAGGCCCCTTTTCCTATTCGCCATAGTCGAAAACATCGTTGGAATACTGCGTGGCAGCGCTGCACCTTTTGCACGATACACGTCAACTGGTGTACTGGGGTACAGTGCACAGTGCACAGCGACAGCTACACGCCTTTTCGAGGTTTGAGAGGCGTTAAAACGCAGTTCGTTACTTTATTTCCAGCCGGATATTCGCGCATGTATCCGAGTTTTTTCCGGGGCCCTCCCGGGGTCTCTCCGGGGGACATGCTACGCGCAACACGCGTTGCGTCGCCTGTTGGACTACGCGCAACAGACGCCGACTCACTAATTCATGGAATGGCATGGATATAATGGGAATCTCGTACATATAATACGTGCAGCTATTACCGTGGGTCATAATTGGCCATTTATTGGTGCCGCCTTCTGACTGTAGTAGTTACTCCTAAGATAGCCACGTATTGTCTATCAATAGATGTAGTACATATTGAAGGTAAATGGTACGTAAAACATTAACTGTTACGGTACACGTAGAATTCCCCCCGCCTAGAAAACCAACTTGGAAAATGGCCTGAGGAGGAAGTGTTTTATCTCTTTTGTTGGACGTATTATATTATAAAAGAAAAAAAACGTCAGCTGTGACGAGGATTTCGTCGAAACTTAACTTTGCAAGCTACGTGGGATACATCGATCGCGCGGACTACGTGTTTTGTATAACCTAATTGGGGGATGTATAATCCTTATTGAGGGGAAGAAGATTTAACATCCATGGAACTCGGGAAGTATACAGATGTTGGGCGTGGGCATTTAAGATTTCACGAATGGAATATAAGCGTATATATTCCATATTGAGGTTCACAGAGTCAGATACCTGTGGGGCTGAGAGGATGTAGATCGTATAATAGTGTACATATAAATATGCGGGGATGTGGGGTGGGGGGGAAGTGGGGGTGGGGAGACGGGGGGGTTGTCTGCCAGCATACCTGGTATATGATATACGGGATGTCTTTTGCTTTCTTCATGAAGGATACGTAAGGGTGTACAGTACGTATTTTAGAGCAGCAGATTAAGATGCTTGTGCAACTGAAGGGGTTGTGCATACCTGGCATATTGTAAGGATTTGGTGCAATCTACTCATCTAAAATATGCAATATTACTGCCTTACTGTTCCATGGGGTGTACGTCGTCGTACTATCCACCATCCTGTTACATTTATAGTTCTAGAAGTGGTCATGGTTTCAAGATGTTCAACAAGCTAATACATTCCAAACGTTTCAAAGATAGGTACCATTGAAGATCCTTAGCGACTCCGATAATTATATATGTAACCCAACTCCTCCAGTATGAAAAATATTGATGCATACACACTCGTGGACGTATTATTTACAGTATGACGCAAGCTACGATAGAGGTTGCACTTTTTGCCTTTTTTGTTTCTGAATAACGGGGCTCCTTAACCCAAATTTCGTCCGAATGTCATTTTTGTTTAGCAATGTGATTTTTTCTAATGCCTAGTCCATGGGCTTGCTCATCGGGCTGCCCTTCCAGTTTACTGAAAAACAGTTTTCGGGTGTGATATGGATCTCCTAAGGTGAAGAGCCTCAGAAAAAACATCATGGAACAACACCTCCATCGTAGCATGGGTCATATATGGAATCACAGTATACAGGTGCTCGAAGTGGCGTACGCGATCGACGTTCGTGCTCGTAGCTCGTACTGGGCGTCTTGGTGGGAACAATGCAAAGGACTTCTGACATACTGTGTTGGCTAAAAATTCGGCAAACTCAGTAGGAAGCTAATAAGACAAAGGAGCAGACAAATCCAGTTGTTGTACCTGGCCCCTTCAAGCCAAAAGCAGGTGCGATGTGAGGTTGGCCAATGGGAGGGTTCCTGGCGTGTGGTTTAAACTTGTATTTAATGCGTAACTGATTTCGGCTCAAACGTGATCAGGTGTACCTTATTTTGGCAAGCACTATTTGATATAGGCACGAAAGGTATGGTTTCCTGGAAAAAATGAACATTGGCAGGAAATACAACCAAGGTGGTCACCTTGATCAAGCTATCAAGTTTCGCAAGAAGGAATGAGGGGGTGTTGCGGGTGCACGGGAGAGAGGGGAATCGATGGAAGGAAGAAGGGAAGAAAGGAGAGACCGATGGGAGTAGAGAGGGAAGGAAGGAGGGAAGCACACACTATTGTGTACGAGACGAAGAGGACTACGTGCAAGACCGATAAAGCTATTATAATGTCACGGTGAACTCTGTTGCGTTTTGTTGCGTTCAAGCATCAGTTCATCAGCTGAACAGGCTTTTCATATAAACATCAAGTGTTCAAACATCTTGTTTACCATATTAGGTTGTTTGGGTTATTCGCATTGACCCGGTCTTCTACTCGTCAACGTCCAGTGGTACATCCAGTGTCCTTGTCGATTATTTGCCCGAGACGATATACACTCTGTGGTCACGAATTGAGGCGCAGAGACAAATCGTCATTCGGCAAAGGAATGCACCCCATTTTACTGAAAACAGGCAAAACAGAACATAGAGTCCTAAAACAAGAGAGAATACGAGCCAAAAACGAAGGACAACAAGAGGCCTGAAACAACAAAAAACGAGGAACGAAAATCTAAAGCGTAACAAACACAACGAAGAAGAAAACGAAGAAACAATAAGAACAGACAAGAGAGCAACAGCTCAGAAGAGGGCACAAAACAATGAAGTTAACAACGAAATTTCAGGGCTGTTCACGGGTCGGGTCTTGTCTAGTCGGGTCAGGGTGACCCGACCCGAACCGACCCGACCCGACCCGACCCGACCCGACCCGACCCGACCCGACCCGACCCGACCCGACCCGACCCGACCCGCCAGATTCCGACCGCCTCGTGAGATACGGGTGATGTCTTGGGTCGGGTCACCTTGACCCGCGAGAAAAAAAATTCGACCCGCGGGTTCGAGCCGCGGATCCGGCTCGCGGGTCAACACTTCAAAAATTAAAACAAGGTTCATTTTTATACCTCATACTTAAATGTGGCCTGGCTCTATAGTAGGTATCGATGGATCCATGGGGACATGAGTATATAGGTTTAGCGGTGTTTTAGTGTTTGGATATGGTACCAACGACGTATCGGCACAAGAGAGGCCTTTGGGCAGCAAGCTTCAAGCTTTTGACATGTCGGGTTCGCGGGCGGGATCCGCGGGTCCGACCCGCGTGTCAGCGAAACAAATCACTCGCAGGTCACGGTGGTTTCTGAATTATGCAAGCATCTCATCACAGCTCTGTACTAGGAAGAGCATGTATAGGGATGGGAGTGTCTCAGGCCATACGACTATGGTCATTCATGACAATGAGTACAACCCCCCCCCTCGTGCACTCGAATTTTGCTGATAACTTTTTAGGGTAAGTATGTTCTTCGTGTCGTAAACTGGCCGAACCAATGTTCCCCTTTCCCATACGTATTTCCGCGTCCCTCCCACTCCAACAAATAATGTGTATGTCTGCATCCAATCGTGAACGCGCGGGGGATAGAAGTGACACCCACGGCGGTTTGTCTCCCAGATTTGGCTACTCAGAAGCACGGAAGCCATCACATTGCAAACATAATGTACGAGTTCGATCAACCACGAAAGGGGCTGCTGAGGGCGCTCGTTGTTCTGCAGGTGTTCGGTATGTTAGGGGGAACAGGTAACAGGGTTGTAGAGGCGCATCCGACGGAAGCCGTAAAGGTTGGACCTAAGGTGTTATGGCCGCAGTGGGTGAGGGAGTACTCTGGGGACAAGCTGGGGTGTAAGCTGGGGAGAGGGCACTACACGTGGAGACCCGCCGGCTTCGGGAGCAACATAATAGTGAGTAGTTGTGGGAGATCCTGCCCGCAACGCTCAATACCATAGCGCGTATCAGCTTCGACAAGACCCAACTCTAGAACAGCTACGTGCAACGTCTACGTACGCCGAGGCCTTTGACGTATCACAACCTTGGGCTTCGATTTACTTGAAGTTCGGTGGCTAGAGTGGACGTTGCACGTGGATATTTAATCAAGGTTTTTTTCGTCAACAGCATCTGGTGAACTGCAGATACAATAGTCAGTATTATTGATTGATATCAGGAGTGGTGGGAAGCCCGTGCGTGATGTTGAGGGTGTGGCAAGCGTGCCAGTTGTCGCGCGATTGGAGGACGTGTATGCTGTGAAAAAGCATACGCGCGCAACTATCTGGGCGAAGTGCAGGTAGAATACCGGTGCATAGGCATTAGTGTAGTATAACCTTATTGTGATGATACGCGCTACGGTAGGGGTGGGCTGCACCCGTTGTTTCTGGAGGTGTTTACTAAACGAGTTGTATGCCTCACACCAGAACCGATTTTGACAACAATTGCTTTACTTGACTCGACGAACCATCCCATTGCTTACAGGAGGTATATCACACGAATAGCAAAGTACAAGCACAAATGATATTCCATCGATATCGGGAATTTCATCAGTTGAGAAGCCCCTTTCGTCAGAAATTTTCAGTTTTGGCCAAAATGAGCCTCTTCTATCGTAGCATTGGTCTAAAGCAAGACCTGTTTCATTGCCCGTTTCACGATCACCCGGACTGGTTCTGAGATAGCCCCGCGAAAAAAAAACAGCGGTTTTCTTTAACGAACGTTTAGTGTTTGCTCGACACGAAGAAGGATGTTATTAAAACTACATCTTGACATATGTTCTTATTTGTAAAGGACTA
>JAYJME010001060.1:0-18114 GCA_036873775.1 Costaria costata | reverse complement strand
ATACATAGGTTTTGGTGTCTACAGTAGGTCCTATTGTGCCTACAGTAGGTCCTATTAACTATGGTCCCCCGTAATAGCAATATTTGGTCCTATTTACTATGGTTTAGACCGTAATAGTAGGTATAGTTATAGTCTGTTAATGCATCAAATGGATATTCCAAACTTATCAGTAGTTACCTGCAGAGTGGATGATGAAGGCGCGCATGAAAGAGAGATGCACCGGTTGTAATGTTGTAATGGTAGTATCCATGCTGTATCCGCCCTCGCCGCCTCTGTCACCACGATCGCCATCTCCGGCATGCCGACTACCCGCGTCAGTAAAGTCATGACGTTCACCTTGTCTTGTCTTGTCTTGTCTTGTCACTGTTGACCGTACCGCAAGGTGTCCTGCATCATCTCCATGAGGCCGTTCGAGCCCATGGGGCTTCGCTTGCGGGATGTGCACCCGGGGTGTGGAGGGGGGGTGGTCGTGGTGGGGTTCGAGCCGAAGTCGCCGGGCAAGAGAGCCGGGATGCAGCAGGGGGATCGCATAACTGACGTGGATGGTGAGACGCTGTTGGCCTCTCCAGGTTTTTGTCTCTTTTGTCTTGGTCTAGTTTGGCGCTTTCCAACTTCTGTTTTTCCTCGCTATCTCTCGTTCTTCCCATTTCTCTCCGTTTTTTGTGTTTTGTCTCCCTCTGGCTTTATACCAGATATATTTATCTGCTATCGGTCCCTACCTCCTCCTACGTATTGTACCACTTTCTTTTTTTCCTTATTTATTTATTTTCTTGTTTTCTTATTTTCTTATTTTCTTCCTTTTTTTATCTCTTATTTTTGTTTGATCTTTCCCTTCTTCTGCTTCTATATTTCTCCCTCATGTATTTTTTCCCATTTGTTTTTCTTTCTTTGTACCTCTTTACATACCCCCCTCTGCTTCTGCCCACCTGCGTGTCTATCCGTTTCTCTGTCCTATTCCAGGAGGTTCGACCTATTCAAGTACTGGTACCATTTATTCATCGGTCTAATCACACTTTTCTGGAGAACCATGGCTTGCGAACTGATAGCCGCTCTCTTTCGGTCACCCTCTGGAGGCTGTCGCTGTCAACCTTTCTCCTCTTGCCGTCTGTCTCCAGTCTCCAGAGCGACCCGCTCTTCACCGAACAATGGAACAGGCCGGTCGCTACCGCCAACGCTACTCTTGTTTAACCGAACAATGGAATACGGTGGCAGCTACGCACCGCTAACGCTGTTCTTGTTTCGCCGAGCAGTGGAACAGGGCGGCCGCTAGCGCTAATGCTACACGCTTGTTCGATGTTGAAACAAAAAGAGACACTCGGCTTTCGCTGTCGTTGTCACGGCCATCTCTTTTTTCCCCTCCTTTTATTTTCTGTTCTACTGGTCACCTTCTCCTTATTTGTTCTTGTTCTTGTTCTCCTCCGCCCATGTAATTGATTCTCTTAGTCGTATTATATTCACCTTCCTATTCTCATGCCTTTGCCATCTTAGTGCCGTGCTGTGAGATATTGCCCTTGTGGGTTTTGTCCTTATAGAGTCACACGACTGCTTACAGTGCCTCTCCTCCCCTGTCCCCTCCTCCCGCGTTCCACCGTCATTTCTCCGCTGCCATCTCGTTGGATTTGGCTTCTGTTCCCCGCTGGCTTCTCCCCCCCCCCCCCGCCCGCAGGAATTCCGGTATCGAAGACGTCCGACATCGTATGGGCGCTGATGCAGCCTCGCATGGGCGCAGACAGCACCCCCGGCAGAGCGGTACACCTCGCGGTACTCCGGGGTTTTCCCAAAAGCGAGAAGCCTTGGTTGCAGCCCCTAATGATCGACTCGTCGCCCCTGCCCAACGTGCTGTCACCGCCGAGCAGCGCCGTCGAGTCCCGCAGCGACGAGGAGCCTCCCGCCGCCGCTTTGACTGCCCCCGGCTGCAGAACTTTCTTTAGCGCCGATGGGACACCCGCGTCCAGATTAAGCTTTGGGCGCAGCAACAGCTGTGGTGGTCTTGCTGGCGGCGGTGGTGGTGGTGGTGGTGGTGGTGTCCGTGGTGGTGTCCGTGGTGGTGGCGCCCCTGGCAGTGTTGGCAGTGGATGCGGCGGCTGCGTCAGCCTGCCAAGCAGCAGCATGCTGATGGAGGAGGCTGTGCCAGTGGAGGTTACGCCGGCAGCGGCGGAGATGCTGCCCCCTCCCCCCCCCCCTGTCCCGCATCCTCCTCGTGCTTCGTACGCATCGTACGACTCGCAACCTACAATGCACGCTGCGCAGATTGCGCATGATTTGCATGAATCGCGCAGCATGCAGCCGAGGGTCGCAGGGCTGTTGATAGCCCCGCCGAGCCCGGAGACCAAAGCCGACTATTCCGGCGGAGACTTTAGCATGGATTCTAGCCGGTCGGGCGAGTGCACCATAGATTCCGCGGACAGCAGCGCGGGAGCCGCTCTGCGTGGTCCCGCCCCGAACCAGGCGAACGATAACGCCGGTGGGGACCCGGCGAAACCCTTTACGATGCAACCCGTACAGAGCCTACGGCGACAACCCCAGTACCAGCAGCAGGAGGAGGAGGAGCAAAGGCTGCCTACGGGAAGCATGGGTGTGGGCAGCGCGCTGGCCGCCTGCTGGACTTGCCAAACAGACGACCCCTTCCAGGTGTCGGATGATGAGGTGTCGAAGCCGACCGAGTACAGCCACGCGGAAGCCTGGGCGGACGTCCAGCACCCGGTGGTGGAGACGCTCAGGGATGCGGTTGTCGGGACTTGCGTCGGCGGTTCCGATGACGGAGGGGAGGCGGCGGGGCGGCAGGGGCGGGGGTTGGAGCGGGTTGGAGGCGGCGAAAAAGAAGAGGAGGAAGAGGAAGAGGAGGAGGAGGAGGAGGGATCACAAGACTCGCATTCCGCGGCGTCTGGCTCGAGCGCGGGCTCGTCCATGTTCCTGACGGCCGTGTCTCCGTCCCGCATCCCCCCCCCCCTCATCTCGATGGCCTCCACGCTCCCCCCGCCTCCGATTTCAATGGCCTCGTCGGTGGTCTCGGGCTCTTACTCCAACCCTTGGTACTCGCCGACCAACTCGAACAACGCCGGTACGCCGGACACGTCCATGTCTTGGCTCAAGCCGCTGCCGCCGCCCCCGCCCCGTCGAGATTCCGCCGAGGTGCAGCAGGTGGGGGCGGCTCAACCCTTGTCCTCGTCGTCGAGGCTATCCCCGCCACCCCCAAACGCTTCGGCCCGCGGCAACATGGCCCTGGCATACCCGTCGGGACGGTGGGTGCAGACGCCGCCCTATGGGGAGCCTAAGGCCAGCCCCGGGGCGGAGATTGCCACGGTGGTGGAGAAGGCCAGAGGTTTTTGATGCATAGTGGGGTGTTGGGGTTGGGTTTAGGGTCTGGCGTGTCGTGTCGTGGCGTGTGGCGTGGCGTGGCGAGGCGGCGGTGTGGCTGTCTTGGCGGGCCCGAGGCTGGGCGCGTGAGCCCGTCTGGTGACGCTGGTGAGGTTATTATACAACAGTACTGTGGGTGGTGGTGGTGGTGGTGGTGGTGGTCGATTTTTTTATGGCACACGGAGGTGGGTCTGGCCCGCCTTGAATTTAGGGTTAATTGGGCTTGGTTTTGATTGGATTGAGCTGGGGTATGGGTCGCATGGGGTAGGGTAGTCTTTGCCGTTGGCGACAAGCGTTTTGAGCATGGAAGGCGGGGCGCGTCTTGTGCGCGCCGCTGTCTTCAATAGATGCGCACTTTTGCTCGGCTGTTTGCTTATTTGGCTGCTTGCTTGCATACTGCTCGAGAGTGGGTTAGCATTTACAACGGGCGCTGTTCGCTCGTTCCCGTGACTATTATACAATGGTTGCTAAAAAAGGTGGTTGGCGCCAAAGGCCAGCGACAGCAAACGATGTCGAAGGGCTTGGCATAAATATGCAGTCGTAGTGTAGCAATTTTCGTTATTTCTTTTACAAACCGTTGTTTGATTCTTTCATTATCCCCCCTCCCCCCCTACCCCTTTCCCTTTCTCTTTTCCTCACCCTTTCCAAGCGCATCACTTTACCCCTGTGGCGCTCGTAGTGTGACCCTGTTTTTTTGTTAGAGCCATGGGGCCTATATAAGTCCTGGGTTTTGTTTTGTAGCTTGAATGCCTCGGTGTCAATGTTGCTGTGTGCTGCTTGCTCTCTCGGAGTGTATTTGGATTGTACTTGTCAGTAACCCACCCTGCAATGCTTCGTTCGATGCCCAGGGAGCAATGACCTTGCCTCGCCACGTTTCGTTTTGTGAACGACGTGGCCGGCATGTCTGATTCCTGGCAAAACAGCGGTATAACGCTGTTCCCGTTCTGTTGTGGTGTTGATGTTGGGCTCTCCAGGTGTGTTCTTTGTGTTTGCTTACGCTGGAGGGTAGGTTGATTGAGGTTTGGGGGAAGCTTGAGAACAGAATTGCCCCGGCCCGTTGTTACAGGCTCGTGTGGCCCAACCTTACAGGCGCGCGTTGCTTTATTTACTGTCACCCCCTGGCATCGTCTCTTTTGTTTTTGTCTCAAGGTGGCCTGCAGGGTCCACGGCAAGATGACCCGGAGTTATGGCATAGGTTCGTACGATAGTACTGGCGAAAGCCGTGTATGAATGGGGTTCAGTGGGGAAGGGGAAGGGAAGGAGGAGCTTTCGCAGATTATTTTCGGACTGTGCAAATAATACCCCCCTAGAAGCGAGAAGCTCGTTGAATGGCGCTGCGCGTAATGGGTCGCAGGCATTCTCCTCGCGGAGGGCAACTCTGTGTGATTTATGGACGTTGGGCATTGGTAAGGAAGGGGGCAGGGTTGTACCGGTTTGCGTCGTATGGCTGGATCATGATGGAGGGAGCAAACGCGTCGCGGTAAGACTAGCATGATGATGGTGGTGGTGGTGGTGGTACGGCTACCGAAGAAGAGAAACTACAGCAGTAACAGTAGTAGTAGAAGCCGCGATAAGAGCGAGCAGAAGAAGAGAGAAGGAGAAGCAGAGGGTATACAAGTATGGTGTTGTTTTTTGGCTTGCCATTGATTCCCCCTTGATGCTTTCCGTCTTTTTTTTTGTCGGAATTCACGCCCTACCGCGCCATCTTCGATCGGGGTTGCTAGCTTCGCGTACCACACTTGCTGATAAATCGTCGCTCGTTATGGTGCTTCAAGTTAGCGCGAAGGGAGCGTCTGCATTTTTTTCGTATTTATTTGTTTCCCGCCGCCGCCCGTGGTTTGCTCGACGTGTATTGCGCTGCTGTTTCTCCCACAAAATGAGGACCTACTAGCAGCAGCGGGGCTTCTTCTGCTGTCTTGGAGCTATCGCTCAGTTAGTGCGTGACACAGGGTCAACTAGCGGTCTAGTTATTGAGTTGCCGCTCCTGTCTTGAGGCAGGGCAGGTCTGTCTGCGATACTTGTCTTTGCCCGCCGGGTGCGGCAAGTTGCCGCGTTCAGCTAGAATAATGGCATGGCGCAACACATATGTGTTGGCGTGTCGAGTGGTTGAGGGGGACACGAGCCCTACGTACCAACGGCGTAGTGGTTACGTTTCCGGTAAGATACCTCGGTAAGGATAAACGGTGCTCTAGCTAGGCTTATCACAGCTACCCGAGATTTACATACTTATATATATATACTATGATGCTTAATTATAGTGCCCTTGGCTTTAGAGCCTACAATGCCTAAATTAGAAATATGTTGCTATTAGTAGTGCTTGCTTGCCGCGGGAGGTGTTGGGTGATTGCGGTCAATCTATGAGTGCGTTTGTTTGATGAGACATCGATCGTGTTGTGCTCGTGAGCTGCTGTCTTGTTGCTTCGGGCACACCTCGACGATATGTTATGGTGGTTGACTTTCACGGTGAGCGTCGACCGCCGTTATTCGATTTATATACCATATTATGGGCAGCAACCGAGCTAGAGAAGGTTTCCGTTACCGGCCGGAGAATTTTCCCTAGCTGAAGTACTTACTGGGATTGCAGTACTGGCTCGTCGTTCCGCCTCCTTTCAATGTGGAAGTAACAACACTCGTCATCACACGTTGGTGTTGTCTTCACAGGTGGCTGGGACTCCCCCTTGCACAATGTGGGCGTTAAAAAATCCTTGTGGAGACATTGCACTACGATATGTAGTACATGTAACACCATTTGGCGTACCAAAAAAACAGGTTTGTCGACACCTTATGGCCTTTCCTACGTAGTGCAATGTCTCCGCAAGGATTTTTTTACGCCCACATTTAGCAAGGGGGGGGGTCCCCGCCGCCTGTGTTCCCTCAAGCCTAACCTAGAGGTTCACCCTCCGTTGGTGCCCCGAGGCCGTAACCATGTTACCACACACAGGTAAACGCCTGTCTGTGTCCCTACGACCGTCTCACAATGACAATACCGTTTGGTAGCCGGTTTGGCTGCCGCACTGAACACTTTCTTCGTCGTGAACACTTAATACCAAATCGCTACGTTCAGTGCTTCTTTTCGTAGACATTATTTTGGCGTTTGGATTACATACAATACAAAACTATTGTACACGCTGCTCACTGAAATACGGTTACACCGCGGAACGCTTCATGTGCACCACGATAGTAGTATGACATTGCCGTCTGGCATGTGTTTGGCGTGTATGCGTGGACGCAGTTGGGAGAGTTGCAAGTTTTACCGTGGCTCTAGCCAAGGTACTCCTACGTATAGTTGGTATAACTTTTACCCAGTACTCGTAGGTCAGGAGGTGATTTGTAATTTCGCATGTCTTCACGTCGTTCAAGACCCGAATTCGACTCTCGCATCGAACGTTTCTAAGACAGAAACCCTCGCGAGTGCGTGCCTACATGTTTTGTCTCCCTGGGTCCACACAAACTAGATCAAAGATCGCGTGGTAGGCACGCCACGTTCGATCGTATACACGGAGATCTGCTGACCGGTATGTCTCACAGATCCCGCCGTTTCGAGAAGGGAGAAGAAGTATCTGAATATTACCCATTGGTCGAATTTTACCCGCCGGTAGCTCAGGTGGCAATATTAAGAGTTTACCCCCTACGAGGCTCATGACCTGTTTTTCGCGTGATGTGTCCACTCGCTACAAAATCGGCCTTGCTACCGATCAGTGACTCGGTAGGCTATGTAGCAAAGCATCCACCATAATAAGCAGCGCGCGCTCTAACCTCGATCCACAGTATTATTACTATCCGCTAAAATTAACAGAAATAACCAAGTCAATTTCGATCCCTACATTAAAAGCCTCTTAATTTCGATCCCCCACACAAAATCCAACTTAATTCTAACCCTATAATAGCCTATATGCTCAAGGTGGTTCAAAGGTTGGCGTCACAATAAGATTAGGAGGCCCACTCCAAAAAGGAGTTTCTTTTTGGCGGGCCTATGCTGCTGTATTCTTCTTTCAGTGCTGCTGTATAAAAATGTACCGGGTACCAGGGAGAAACCAACACAAAACAACGAGAGGACGTACGTAGACATACGGAAGTAGTGTCGATTATCGATCGTTCGCTCGCGACCGTCGTGTGTTTTTTCCACGAGTTTACTCTTCGCGCTGTTGTATCACGTACCACCAGGTGTGAAAACAACACCAAACAACGAAACTACTACTAAATGGCCAACACCTAGGGAACAGCAGGGCAACTATTGCCCTGCTCTACAGCAGTATGGTACAGATGTCGTTTTAAAGGAATTGGCCCGGCCGCGTACCCACCCGCCAGAGGGCCTCCACAAAAACTAAAAAAACGAACCCCCCACGCTTACGTGTTAGGGCTGGGCCCTAGCAGTTTAAGCTAGTACAGGATGTACTGGCTGCCCAAAATGTTAGTACACTGAGCCCGAACAGTTGAGACCAAGCAGCCGCGAACCCAGTCCCTCCCCGGCTGGTGAGGGGCCCCCGCTGGAGACACCCTGCCGCAGCCACGTTTTAACGCGATTTGGCTTCAATTAAAGTGGAACTAAACAACACGTTAAATTCGGGGCCTGCTTCGAGGGCACCTCGGTCGTACGTTGACTAAGGAGACATGGGAAAATGTGGACAAAGAGTATGATGATGGACAGGATTGTGAGGAAATATCGTACGGCACACCGCAACGCGCAACCTAGACAATTGAAGGTTGGAACAATGTTTCAAACAAGCGTTTTGAAGTGCGCGACACCGAATCGCTAACAATTTGGGAGATCACGGCTTCATATACATCATGTACACAAACTTAGGTTTCCACTAGTGCTACTAACAGAAACACCGGAAAACAAAAAAAGGCGTGGGAAAAAAAGCGACGCTCAGCGGTAAACGTTGAACTACAGTAGTAGTAAATAAACCAGAGGAAGGACTGCAATGCGGACAGGTGAAGAAAAATATAGTGGAAAAAGCAGCGAGGTAAAGACAAGCAGAACCTTTGGAATATAAACGATCGGCCAAACCGCCAACCAAGCAACGGGAAAAAAAGAACGAAGGGGCTACCCGTGCTTGCTCGGGGGCGGCGACTTTTGAGCGGTGACCTTCAAATAACACCAAAAGTTAACAGGTCTGCAACAACAGGAAACGCCGTCGCAAAGCGGCTCTAACTTATTACTTGAATTTGCACGTCAAAAAAAACAAAAAAAATGGACTGCACCATGACCATCTATAGTGTAGCTCAAAAACGGAAAAGGTGCTGTAGCCGTGTGAATAATGATCTCCCTCCCTTCCTTCTTCTCTCCCCGCTTTCGCTGTGATGAGTTGTGGGCGTCCGCTGTGTTATGCGGCATTATTGTGGAACGTACGTAAACCGCCAATTTACTGGCAACCCTGGCACTTCCCTCAGTCAGTATTGTAGTACTGGCAGTCCATGCCGGACCAATGCCCAGCCCTACTATTTATCGTTCGGCATTTTTTTTCTGCCACTGTACAAGTGTATACCAGTAGTGCGGTGTCCACAAGTTGTATAGTAGCAGAAAAGTTGTTTGGTCGCTACACCGACCCCGGCATAATAATCTACATTTTTTCTATAAGGAAACTCAAACAGCCTCCGTTATTTGGAAAACCCCAATAAACCGATACACCTCTGTAGTTTACGCCACTTTCCGATACAATTCCTCTTTTCGGCAGTGCAAGTCGGCCCACAGACTCGCATTTCGCCGGTATACCGTTTTCTGCCAGGACACATGCTACAATAGAGGTGCACCAAGTGTTTTATGAGGCTCCTCACTTTAGGAGCTTTGTACTTCACCAACATCACTGATTTTGACTAAACTAAAACGGTAACTCGAATAAAGCACCCATGACCTAGGTATACAAAGAAAACATATTGCAAAACAAGAATGACACCCCGACGAGTTCGGGTTAACCCTTTTACTACCCCGAAAAAGTATCCCGCACTATTTCCAAGTAGTTTTGTCCCCAAAACCCGTTTCCGGCTCTAGAGGGGTTAAGGAGCCCCACCATTCACAAAACAAAACACCAAAAAGTGCAACCTCTATCTTATTAGTAGCACGCGTCTCAGGTGGTCGATTTGTTTTTGCCTCCGTCTGGAAAAAGCCATAAAAATGCCTTCGATTTTAACTATTTTTACGCCAGCTTACGGTACAATTCCACGTTTCGACAGTGCAAGTCGTCATAATAAATCGGCACACCAACTGATATATCCACGATATACCGTTTTCTGTCAAACGGACAACTTGTCTTTTTTTTCCAACAAAAATGAAAACAAAACGGAAAGATTGTTGAATATTTTAAAGCCTCAAAATCGCACCCTGGGCCACCCCTTGTTCGTAAGTCTCAGAGCCCGTTCTCAGGCGACAACAACAGCGGCATGGCGAAAATGTTTGCGTGCCTCGAAAGCCTAGCACAATAGCATCGGCCTCGGCCGAGTGTCAGCATCAGATGTGAAGGGCGTGCGACAAAACAGACGAAACCTCTACCCGTCGAGCACAGCAGCGCACGTGCCCCCACCGATCCGGTCAGAGAGTCCGCCGCATCTATCTGCGATGTTTCGACGTTGTACCAACGTATTTGGACACCAATAGGCGTTGAGTTTCGGCCTGTCCGACGCCAACACCAGTGCGTGAGTACAGGTGAACAGCACCACCAGCGGTTCGCCAGCCCTTTTCACGCTTCTGACGCACGCCAAAGTTGGATTAGCGGTGTTGTTCCATGGTTTTGTTTCTGAAGGTCCTCATTTGTGGAGCTCTCTCGCCCCTCCCCCGAAACCTAGCGTTGAACATTGGGGGGGGAAACCACAGGCAACCCGATGAACACCATGACCTGATCACAGGAGTGCGACGAAACATATCGTCAAATAATAACGAGGTCGGGTGGTTGCTCAGTTAATACGTAGTCAGAAACACAAAAATGGCTAAAAAGTGCTACCCCTAGACATCGTCGCACGCCTCCTCTACACTCCTCCACCGGAAACCGTGTCAAAAGCGGCCCGAAGAGGGAGTTGCACAGCCGTACTGTAATAGGAGCTTTTTCCACAAGGGCTAGGCAAAGTTCGGAGAACCACCGTCGGTATAGTAAATGCAGGTGAAGAAATCCAATTTCTCCCCGAGCACCAAAGGCATTTTTATCTGGGTGAGAAGGTCGGTTCCAACCTCCGATAATACCGCTGAAACACTACATAGGTGGCCAGGACCCCGCCCTTGTACAATGCGGGCGTAAAACAATCCTTGTGGAGACATTGCACTCTGTAGGAAATGCCACAAGGTGTCGACAAACATAAGTACGCCATAAGGCGTACCAAAAAACTGGTTTGTCGACACTTTGTGGCGTTTCCTACAGAGTGGGATGTCTCAACAATGATTTGTTTACGTCCGCACCGTGCAGGGGGGGGGGGGTTGTCCCGGTCGCCTGTTTAATCTCCAGGCGAAGACGATACTGGAGAGTTTTGTTTTTTCATTTTTGTTAGTGCTCTTTGACTCCATACATACAAATAACCAGGAAAATGATATTCCTTTTACATTCGTGGTACGCTTTTCACAACTAATTTTGAACCTCGGCTTTCGACAGGCCTCGGGATTCCACGGGTGTACCGGTCTTCCGTTAAAAAAAAAAAAAAAATGATGAAGAAAATGGTTAAAAATCGGGGCTGAGACGTCTACCTAATTGTTTTTATTCGTAAAACGCACCCATACGACAAAGAAGGCAAGGGCGAGAAACGCTTCCTATCTCTAGGTGTACCGCCACTTTATTTTTCAAAGACAGCAAAAGAGTGCTTTTGTGCAACGTTGCCGAATTTTGGTTGATTTTGGCCAGATTTTGTGACGCACTTTGGCTGATCACCCGCAACTTAACTTGATTTTAGTATAGGGTTTTTCCCGACTGCATCATATTCCCTTAGCCTTGGTCATCGCGGCCGAGGTCGTTTTAGTTCTTGATTCGTCGTGCTTCAAAAGTCATAAGCCGAAATATAAATTCCCAAATTGTTCTGCATGAATCATAAAACAGTTGGAATAAGTTGCGGAGGGAGAGAGAAGAGAGAAGGCTGTGACCGCACGATGGAACAAGCCACTGTTAAGTGTTGGGGTAGAGACACAGGGTATCCCCTTGCAGGTCTACCTATTAAGCTAGTCCTTGGCGTTACTCGCTTTCGTTCGAGCTTCAGACGTAGCAGAGAAACAGCTTTATTAAACCACCAAAGCCGTGATGACATCTGACGATGTAGGTCTCTCGCCCGACTCATTTCAGGTGTATCCCAAATACAAAACACCATCCAAACAATAACAAAACAAACCAATTGCCTATTTCTGAGGTAATTTCCGGCCTTCCAAGGTCGTACAATAGCACTAGCCCACTCTGATGAGCCGTATATGCAGAAATATGGGAAACTCCGGGGAAATCCCGGTTCAACGATATATAATAAATAGAACATGAGTAGAAGATGTGGCTCCTCAACACCCACTCCCACACATTTGATCGGCCTGGCTATGAAGCCAGGAAAAATGCGAGGCAAAATGACTGAAGGAAACGCAGACAGCATAATAAGGCAAACTACCGTCAACAACCTTCAGCGTCCCGCCAGCGTGACGGGGGGGGCGAGACGAAGAAAGGCGAATTGACTCAGAACGCAGGCGCTAAGACAAGGGAAACCAACATCAAAATCAGCCTGCGCAACCGTTTTATTTACCTGGTGTGTTCCTGTTTTCCACTTTTGATTTTGTACGTTATTGTGCTTGGGTTTGCTCTGCGTTTAGTAGCGCTCTGGGGTCTTTCTTTTTTCTTGTTTTCTTGTTTAATGACTTTTGAATAATTTATATTTGTGTTCAAGTGAGACCCTACCGTGTGGTGTAGCCGATGGAGTGTCCACATGAAATAGCGCGCTTTAACACGCGCCTACAGATCTGATCGATAACACGATAACGCAGCGTATTTATAGCGGACTATCGTGAATACTTTAGACGGAAAACTACTGTAGTTACAAAAGCGGCGACTCCGTACCAAGAATATACCGCGCCAAAACCTTCGATAGTGATGGCTCGACTGTGATTTTGTGATGGGCTTGCGTGAATACTTAACCACTGCAATAGTTCCGGTTATTTTCCCTGTTCTGCTGAGTTAACCCCCGGTTCTGATGGGAAATGGATGGAAAACGAGTGTTTTGTTCGACTGCGGTGGCGCCTCGGCTGGGACGCGTTCACCAGCCGGAAGGGGGGCGATTGTTTGTGCTTCGATAGAACCCAGTAAACTGCCCCCGTCTGGAATACCGACGCGGCCAGATTGTGGACTCAACTAAAAATAATTATAGACTTAATTGTTTATTTGATTTTATTCGATTTCCTTCCGCGGTATTGAATTTTGACCTGCCATGGATCGCTGTTCAGACCATGGCGACCAGTTCCTGCGAGGAAATTAATTCCACCTAAGGGCGGTTGTGATTCACAGCAAAGTCTGCTTATGTTGTCGTCGCTTCAAGTTATCAACGCCTAATGCTGATTGTTTCAAGAGACGAGCTACTGTAGGAGACGCATCAAGAACACCTAAGTGGCCTTCGCAGCGTATTTGCTTTCTCTGGAGAAGGCGGCGATAAAATAAGTACCGATGTTGGTTTCCTCTACCCCAAGTAAATGTATGTTGACCTCCTCCACTTGGCACCCCATACGCAATGCTGAGCTGTGGCACAGCGTGGTTCGCCATCTGCTACCTAAATATCGACAATCATGTTTTTGCCTGTGGAGGTGGTGGGTTCTTGCACGTGCTGTAAAGCTCAATTGGTGTCTCACTAGAAGGCACGGGTCTGGGGCCAACCCATAGCACTAATGCATGAACTGCCATCAATACACACTGATTTCCTCTGCAACTTACTCGAATTAAAGATATAACGTGCTTATATGCCTCCCACGCATCCCCGTTGCACCCCCGCTGCAAGCAGGTAAACGACGAGGCACTCATGGCCAACCCACTGGTGGCAAACGCTGATGTTGTCCTCCACCTGGTCGACTTCGTCGGCGACCAGCAATACCTCTTTTTCGCGCTTGTTTCAACTACCTGGAACAAGTCGTGGGCGCCTCGTCCCAAAACTACCCGTGCAATCATGGCCGACACGACGGTGCTCCAGCTGGCACAGAGCTTCGCGAGCGGCCTGAAGAAGCGGGGGGCAGTGTGCGAGGCTGCTGCACGTCTTGGCAGGGTGGATCTACTCCAAGACGCTAGGCTGTATGGCTGCCCCTGGCCCGATTCGCTGTACAGCAAAGCTGCAGAGGGGGGGCATGTTGACGTCATGGAATGGGCACGGGCGAACGGCTGCCGCTTGGAGGGGGGTACTTGTCGTGTGGCTGCTCGCGCGGGGCACTTGAGGGCTCTCCAGTGGGCCCACTCCAACGGCTGCCCCTTGGACGTGAAAACGTGCGAGGAAGCTGCATTAGGAGGGAACCTATCCACTCTTCAGTGGTTGAGATCGAAAGGCTGCCCTTGGAATTCGCGCACATGCTACGGATTTGCTTGTGGGGGACATTTGACTGCGCTTCAGTGGGTGCGGGCCAACGGCTGCCGGTGGGACAAGAAGACATGCTATGGGGCTGCCCGGGGAGGGCATTTGAGCGTTATTCAGTGGGCTCGGGCAAATGGCTGCCCCTGGTGCGAGGAAACGTGCTATAGGGCTGCTGAGGGAGGGCATCTAGACGTTCTTCAGTGGGCTCGGGCACACAACTGCCCCTGGGACAAGAGGATATGCAGAGTTGCTGCTCATAAAGGGCACCTCGAGCTTCTCCAGTGGGCGCACGAGAACGGTTGTCCGTGGGACGAGGAAACGTGTAGTGAAGCCGCTGGTTCAGGTCGCCTCGACATTCTTCAGTGGGCGCGGGCGAACGGTTGCCCCTGGGGCGCGGAAACATGCTGCAGTGCTGCTCGTGGAGGTCATATCGACGTTCTCAAGTGGGCACGTGCGGGTTTGTGTCCTTGGCACGAGAGGACATGCGCCGAAGCTGCTGCTGAAGGCGACCTGGAGCTCCTCCAGTGGGCTCACGAGAACGGCTGTCCCTGGGACGAAGATACATGCAAGAGTGCTGCTTGGGGCGGTTACTTGGGCATTATTCAATGGGCACGTTCAAAAGGTTGTCCCTGGGACGAGAAAACATGCAGTGTTTCTGCTCGAACAGGGCACCTCGAGCTCCTCCAGTGGGCACGTGAGAACGGCTGCCCCTGGGATGTAGAGACGTGCAGTTATGCTGCCTGGGGAGGGAATCTGGACATTCTTCAGTGGGCGCGGGCGACCGGCTGCCCATGGAGCACAGCTACGTGTAGCAGTGCTGCGCGCGGGGGGCACCTGGGCATTCTTCAATGGGCGCGAGCAAATGGTTGCCCCTGGGACACTCAAACTGTGAGATTATCCCGTCATCTCGGCCACGGTGAGGTGGCATCATGGGCACTAGCGAATGGGTGTCCTGATCCCTGGAGTCTTGCTACCATAGGGGTATCACTTTCTGACCAAACGTTTTCTGAACGACAGGGCTCTTCAACCGAGGAATTGTCCAATATAGACCCGTTTTAATCGAATCCGCGTTATTGTTTTGTTCTTTCAGCATCCCTGGGGTTGTTCATCTGGTTAAGAGTGCGTTTTTGTTTCTCAAAATCAGTTTTCGGGATAGTAGGTATAATATACGAGCTTCTCAAGTGAGGAAAAGGAGCCTCGGAACAAAAACGTTAGGTGCACCCCTACTTCAGCAGACGTCCCTGAGTACTAAAAGTTGCCGTTATGACAATATTTGGAGTCCGAACACAGGTACGCGTAGGTTCAGCCACAGCGGGTGTTGAGTGTGCGAGGGGTGCAAACTGTCAGGGGCTGCCTGCACTCCCGCCTGCGCGTCGGTGGGGGCTCCGCTGTATGCACTCTATCGGGTTATGCTGGTGTGTGTTTCGTCAAAGGATAGGGTTGTTTGTACGCGCAGCATCGGCCTCCGCTAACGGAGTGTCCAAGGAACAAAACGTGGTGTATTGTACCTATAGAGAATTTGGGGTGTCGGGATCGGGGATCGTGGGTCGCATTACAGTGGCAATATGTGAGGCATTGGGACCCCAAATATTCAGTAGTATGATTGTAGTATGCGACGAGCGCTTGGGCCAGCACACCCACGCTGATCACGAGTGAGTCCGAGGGAAGGCTGTTGAGAGTACTCATGTACTCGGTGTCGAGATATTTATGTAACGATATTTGGTATTTGGGGTTTCCACAGAGACAACAAGCATGCTTCTCTGTCGAGCTTTCCAGGTTGAGAGGTGCACGCGCAACTACTCTAGTTGTGCTTCTACCCCTTCCCCTTGTACGACGAATAACATATATACCCTTTGTGTTTCTACATCATGAGTGCCCAGCATTGAGCCTGGCCCAGCACCACCCTACACACTACGAGACACTTCATCACGCTGGCGAGTCCCTGTCCAAGTACTTGGACATGCCTTTGTAGTTGGGGAAAGCTGGGACGACTTTCTGGTTGGGGCTCCCTGGAGAGCTGATCTCCACTCGAGGACGAGTGATAGGTTTTACATTTTTGGGGACAATGCCGTTTGTAGTGGTGCCAGGAGCAGAAGAGTTGCCTTGGATCAAGGACATACTCGCGAAGGAAGCGGAACACGCCACCAGGCCCAAGGGCATTGGGGGGGGGACATTGGACGGCAGAGGAATGGGAGGCTATACAGGTTATCGCGCGTTATGGCGAGCAGCAGAGGCAACAGCAGCGACAGCAGTACCTCCAGCAGCAACAGCAACAGCAACAGCAGCACGCCCCACACCAGCAGCAGCAACTGTAGTACGTCAGCAGCCGCAGCATCAGTACCCCGAGCAGCAGATGTACCCCCAGCAGCAGCAGCACCCACGGCAGCAGCAGTACCTCCGGCAACAGCAGCCACAGAAATAGTGTCTGCAGCAACCGCAGCAGCAGGAACCGCACTGGGCGTGGAAGCACGAACAACAGCAGCAACGTTTTGCGTGGGAGCAGCGGCAGCGACAGCAGTACCTCCCACAGCAGCAACAGCAGCAACAGCAGCCGCAGCATCAGTACCTCCCGCACCCGCAGCAGCAGCACAATCCGCAGCAGGTTCAGTACCTCCAGCCGCCACAACCACAGCCACAGGAGTGCCAGCAGCAACCGCAGCAGCAGATGCGGTTTGCTTATTGTGCTACATACCCGGCTCCGGATCGGGCGGCTGCTTTGTCTTCCCAGCGGGGAGGCAGAGTCCACATCTGAGATGAAATCTGATGCAGTCGGAATTCCGTGTGATAAGGCTGCTCAGCAAATAAAGATAATATTAGCGGCGGAGACCGCGGTGGTGGCCGAGGGGGCGCTAGAGGAGCGCAAAACAGCCCCACCAGCAGAAACAAGAACGGTGGCGCCGGAGGAGCCGCCCCGAGGGAGCAACAGGCTTGCACGGGGGGGAAGTGATACCCCACCACGTGCTAGAGCAGGAGACACTGCAACGGGAGAGATCGGAGTATATCACGCGGGAGACGCAGACAAAGCAGTCACCCGGTGGGATGGAGCCTAGTGCTCTGAGGCCAGAGTACATCGCGGGGGAGATGCAGACAAAGCAGTCGACCTGTAAGAGAGAGCGAGATGCTCCTCCGAGCCGACAGCTTGTCGCGGTGGAAAGGGTTCCCGCAAGCGTCAGAAAGAGCGCAGGCGCGCACGAGACTCCGCCAGAGGGCGGAGGAGGCGGAAGTGATGATGAGACCACCCGCCTGTACAAGGAGGTGCCGCCCAAACCGGGCGTGGACGCAGCGAGCGTTCACTGCGAGGAGGCAAGCACGGAGGGGAAGGGGAAAGACAGGAGGAACACGCGTGGTCACCTGGGGCTCGGAGCCAAGACTACGCCGCAAGACTCGGACCAAGCGATCGCCCTTGAAAGAGAAGCGAGAATTTCCATCAGCCTTCACATGGAAAGGTGGTGTTTGATTTGTTTTTTCTTTCTTTTTTGACGGTACGCGTAGAGCGTTGACTTTCATTATTCGTATCATATAGTATGATAGTGATATGTACCAGGTAGCTGTTTGGAGCTGCAAAAGTTACAGCAGTGTCCTGTAGGTCAGTAGTGTCTACCAGCCCCCACCCCCCGCTCCCTCCCAACCCCCTTCACCATCGCTGTTTGAGGTTGACTTGTATATGAGTAGCGTTGAGATTGGTATGGTGTTGGGATGCCAGGTTGGCTTGACCACGTGGCGGCCGTAGAGCAAACCAAATCTAAAACGGAAGAAGCCCTGATAACCCCCCGGCCCGTTGCGAATGCTATAGGCTTTGTAGTACGGAGGAGGATTATATCAGTTTTATGTGGCTTGGTTCCTGGCGCAGGGAGGCGTACATGAGGTTCTTTTTTATTATGGGTATTCTGTGGCAGCATGAAGTACCCGTCTGTGCTATTATACCACCAACAGAAATATATATTTGGGGAGAGCTCTGGCAAAATTAATGGATGAAATTTCAATTTCATTTATTTTCACAGCAGTGCTTATAGAGCGTATGGACTGAAGACCACCATTATTTTTTTGAGGAAGTACACAAACAAACCAGCAAAACGCGTAGGATGCCCGAACGTAATGCGTTTCGGCGGGAGATATATTCAGCCCCGTATGATATGTTGGTGGCTGCATGATACTGGTATTATATGATATGGTGTTAGGTTTTGGAAGGTCGAAATGTGACCCAGATGAGGTTTATAACCCCCCCCCCCCCCCTCTTCCCCGTTGCGACTGGTATATGTTCAA
>JAYJME010001059.1:0-18114 GCA_036873775.1 Costaria costata | reverse complement strand
TGTAGACACCCTAAACTATATGTTTCCCTGTTGTTGCTAACAATATTTGGTCCTATTTACTATGGTCCCCCGTAATAGATAACGTAGATCGTTTACCTGTCCGACGCTTGAAACATCCCGTTTTCTTAAAAGCATATTCACACATATATTGCATCCGTAACGGTATTCATTGGGAACCCGTCGGTCAGTGCCGGGTTTGTGTATGGAGGGGGACACAACCACCCTTTTCTCGATGCCAATGCTATATCCGCCCCCGACGTATTTGGTTGAATCCCCCTGTTTTTGTCTTCCACAGCAAGAACCTAATCTCGCCGCCGATGCGATCCGTTCCGGACGTGTACTTGATTTACCTTCCCCGTTTTTTTGTCCCCCACAGTACAAGAGCGAAAGGTGCGCCCAGTAGCGGCCTTGGACGGTTCCTTGCTACAGATATCACGAACACAGGAGCATCCAGGGGTTTCCTACGACGAATCGAGGCAAGAACCGGGGGGACGGGGGAATGTGTGTTCATAGTGGGCTGGCGGCTTGGGGTTTCTTTCACATGTCGAACGGATCCCAGATTTTCCAATCACTTTTCTAGATAATTCAGGGCAGGCCCTCTTTCTGAACGGTAGGATCTAGTCTGTATTAGCCCCATGTTGCCGGGTGGGGGTCGCGTAGTGCAGGATCTAGGGCATGTTTCTCCGGGTGGATCTGTTCTGTACAGATACTTGCACGGCATCTCACGGCGGCAGGAGAGGGTATACGCAGTAGAGGATCTGTACCGCTTGCAGAATGACGTGCGCGTTGCTTGGTTGGCGGTGTTGGGGTTGACGATTTCTACTCGCTCGGCAGCTGGTGGGTGTCGTTTGTTTGGGCTGTTGCTTCCAGGGGTGATGTTGGTTCGGGTCCTCCAGTGTGCTGTGTCTCGCTGTATTTTGGTCATGAAATTAGTAGATAGCAGAAGGATGTCTCGCCCAGACTGGGCCGTGGAGTTGGCGCTTAGAGCTACAAAATCCCTTCGCGCCGATCGTTCATTGTTCTTTCTCCGGTACTTTTGAGTGGGATCGTACGATAGACAGTTTACTCGAGTACTTCGTTGTTTCTATTTAATTGATGGGCGGCGGAGTTGCATGTGCAGCGGCGTTACGCTTCCATTCATACCCCTGGCTCATGTGGGCTATCTCTTACTGTTTTTTGGTCATGGGACGTGTAACGGAAGTATCTTTTGCCCAGGCTGGGCCGTGGAATTGACATTTTGATGTCTCCAAAAACTTGGGAGCACCGATCGTTTTTGTCCAATCTCTGGTGCTTTTGAGTGGGAGCGTCTGTGACAGACGTCTGATTGAGTACATATTGTACCAGTAGTTATATTCCTGAATACTAAAATATATACCGAGTTGAGTAGTACTGTGAAGGCAATTAGCCTTCCGTCGACGCCCTTGGCTCAGATCGGCGTGGTCATGCCTAGTATCTTCTGGCCTCTACCGGCGCAGCATTTCCCTTCGAGATGGGAGTTACTTTGTAAATGGTTTTGCTTATGTTCGTCCCCTGGTCAGTGGACGTCGTAACACCTCGATTATCCCGCCCGCTATTGGCGAGGGAGTTTTTTGCTTGCGATCTGGGGTATGGGTTGACGTGTTTTTTGCGCCTGCTTTTGTCCCCAATGCCCGAGTTGGGGTAACGGCTCTTTTCTTCCCCCTGCTCTCGGTGCAATCAAGTCTTTCTTTAAAACATGGGAGTTGCAGTATAGATTAGTTAGGGTTCGGTTCGCCCCCCTAGTCCCCGGTCGGCGTAACGCCTTGTTTTTTCTGTTCGCTACTAAACCGGCACAGGAAAAATGGGAGGACATTACCTTCGACACGATTCTCCTGGATCACTACTGGCTGCCCGACTCGGTGGTGTGGCTCAACAAGGGGTACATGGTGAGCAATGTTGCTAGAATACGATATCGACGTTTGACCTCTTAAGGCCACGGAGGAACCCACAGCAATATCTTGTCTCGTAGAGACGCGTAGGCGTTTCGCCAAACTCTACGCAAACGACTTGGAAATAGACTGGAGCGATTAGCAAACATGATACTCCTTTCTTGGATTGATCTATACTGGTCAAAAACTGCTAGGAAATGTGTTTTATTTTGCCGTTTGTGCCTTTTTAGTGCGCAAAAAACTGCATCCACCAGGAACCCAACTTTTAAGTACTTACTTTTTCGGCTACGCTATGCTAACAGGTCAAAAGATCTGCGTAGAACCCAGCAGACCTTTGATGAAAGCTGTTTCGCCACACGAGTTGAAGCCACGGTACTAAGCTCCTCCGCGTAACTTAGTACAATAACCCAATCGTCGGTTTTGCAACATTTTCTCAGCGTTTTGGTGATACCCGCTTGCAACTTGACATTACGACATCACCCCGTGAGTCGTCGCTGAATGTATACGACTGCTGCCTGGTGCATCGCATCCGACGCTCCCACACACCTCATAAGAGAGTTTGCCTCAATTTCGCCGGCTGTTTGTTGCTGGTCAGAAGCTGTAGTTGTTTGTAAGTAAAATTTAACCGTTCATTTTTTTTTATGTCTTGTTTGTCTTACGTTGTTTTTTCGGAATTTCGACCGTTTTCGACCATAGCAGCACCCCAAACTTGAGGTGTAGACCTTCGTTCAGCAAGCGCAGACTACCAGTCTGAATACCAGCACGACATGGTGCGCATTAAACACCAAGATGGTACACCCACTCTTTAATGCACGTACCAGCCAAAGGTCCAACCGCAGCGTGTCGAAAAAGTGGCTCAGTTGACAGCACCAAAAGTGTATCCATCCATTATGAATGGAGTCTCCCGTAATCCAGGGGATGGGGGGGATGGATAAGACCCTCCGTGGCCCTGACCGCCTCTCTACGCTAGACCCCATGGAAAGACGCTTGGTGCAGCAGTTGACCTATTTGGTATTTGCTCCTCGTTTGACAAGCTCTATCTCCCGCGTAAGAACGGGCTTTTGAGAACTGTTTACCCGGGTTGCAATCCCATAGCTTTAGCTATCCCCACGCTAGAGCGGCCATGTAAGAACAAAGGTACTGCTGAGCTGAGGAGCAATCCCATGGCCGTGGTATATCGAGCGACTTCTACGGAAAAAAAACGATATTGGGTATGTAGTTCGTCATTTCGAAAGCACCGCCAGTCATAACTAGGTTGGCGATATAAAGAGCTACTCTCATCGTAGCTTGCCTCGAAACAAAGACGCAAAGAGGCCTTTGACACGGCCAATTATACCGGTCTTTGTTGTTTGCCTGTTGTTGTTCTTGGTGGGACGTTTGCTGGTGTCTTGTTAAACTATTTAGGGGGGTCATAGTTCATAGGACCTACTGTAGACACAATAGGACCTACTGTAGACACTTAAACCTATATATTTCCCTACTTTTGCTAACAGTATTTGGTCCATACGAGTCAATAGGACTTACTGCAGACACAATAGAACCTACTGTAGACACCAAAACCTACATATATATATTTTTTTTCCCTATTTTTGCTAACAAAATTTGGTCCATTGTCAATAGGACTCACTGAAGACACAATAGGACCTACTGTAGACACTAAAACCTATATATTTCCCTATTTTTGCTAACATTATTATGTCCATAGTCAATAGGACTTACCGCAGACACAATAGGACCTACTGTAGACACTAAAACCTATATATTTCCCTATTTTTGCTAACATTATTTGGTCCATAGTCAATAGGACTCACTGAAGACACAATAGAACCTACTGTAGACACCAAAACCTTTATATTTTCCCTATTTTTGCTAATAATATTTGGGCCTATTTACTATGGTCCCCCGTAATATGAAGTTTCGGGGTTTTGCGTGTGTAGCCTTGTCGGTCGGTGTTCACTGCTCTTCATAACGGTGAATCCCGCGGTATATGTCGGTGGACACCAACCTGAGAGGTTCGAAACCGGTGTATCTTGGCGTTTTGTGGCCAAATCCCGGCACAGAGATGCCCTGGCCAATGAACGCGGCGTTTTTTTTTGTTTTAGGTGAGGGATTTTCCTATACCGACAAGTGGCGCAAAATTACCCCTGTATACCGTTTTCTGGCTAACGGCACGTTTGAAATGCAGGCGAATGACGGAGGGCTGATCCAAAACCTGGTGCGGATGACGACGACGCGGCTTCTTCGAGACGACTTCGAGATCATGCTTCCGATCAATCAGGTATAGCCCAACGCACACAAGTTCTCCAAATACCGGTAGTCCAACGATCGTATGTTCACAACAGTGACAAGTACGGTAGACGGCCCCTTTCGAGGGACCTCGCGGTAAGGGGAAACGGGAAACGGTGTAAAAGGGACCTCAAATTCCGTTGCACCGCTGCTGCCCACTCTGTTGACTACAAGGGACCTGCGCCAACCCTGATTGACCCCTTTAAAGCCGGAAACGGTTTTTGGGGACAAAACTTGGAAATAGTGTGGGATACTTCATGGGGTAGTAAAAGTCTGTATGTAAGGGACCAAACCTCCAATCCCGAATGCACTCGGGTCCCTTAAATTAAGCTATATCTACTGTATCGTGTCCCGTTCGTAGTTTCTGCCTGGTGAACGCAGCTACAATACTCCCCAACGTTCGTTTTGCCTATATTGGGGGTAGTGATACATCGCCCTTTGTGCGCGGCTTACCGAAGAAAAAACTGAATTTGATGTTTCGTTTTTTTGTTTTGTCGTTCGTTGGAGTCGCTGGCTTGGGACCACGATTAAACCGACTTGCTCCACGTACTCTGTCCATCTTAGTCGACATCACGTTCGTACCATTATCGCCAACGTTTATGCCTGCTGACACGAGTTCTCCTGTTGTTTCGTCACCGTTTTCTCACGGGCATGCAAATACACCCTTCGAAATTGCTGGGAATCCTCGTCCATCAACGCCCATTTCGGCCTTGACGGCCACCCATGGCGTTGGCGCGACCTTTGCCCGGGACAGGCTTTCTTTGAGCTGTTGCTGCCGCATTTTCATGACCTGGAAACGTGAGTTAATGTCTGTTGGTGTATACGTTGTACCAGTGGGTTGTGCATGCCGCGAGTGCCCGTGTTCTGTTTGTTTGTTTTCATTTCAGTAGTTAGACCTACTGTACCTCGTATGTAGTTCTCTCTGTGTGTGCGTGTGTGTGCTTGTGTGTGTTTTGTTCAACTTTGACATTTTGGGCCATCATCGGCTGTCCAACTATAGAGTACTGCACGGGGGCGGGCTTCCGACCGGGCGGACGCGTTGCCACCATGGTGAGGCGTTATTTGTTACTGTACCATTAGCTGTTGCTGTCGCTCCCAACGCATTCAAGGAATTGATTGCTGTAACGTTCTTTCGGACCCCTCCATTTTACGCACCTGTGTCCTACTTTCTGTGTATAGCTGGCGGCCATAGAGAAGATCCAGTCCTCGTCTGGACAGTGGAACATCATGGCAGAGCAGTGGCTAGCCATCGTTAGTGGCTAGCCATCGCTTGGACTTGGCGTACTGCGGCAGGGCAGCTGGATACTCTAGACCATGCTTTCTGGTCCAGCAGTCCCTCTTATCGTCTCATGAATTGCCTCTTTTCGTCCATTGTTTTTTCGATATATACGAAGTATTTAGTTTTTCGCTCGTATAGGGTGTTACTAGTCCAATTAATCACCGACCCATGCGATAGAGGTACACCATTAATTTTCTGAGGCTCCTCACATGAGGAGCTCCATATCACACCCCAAAATTGTGTTTGAGTGTCCCGGAAGGGTAGCCCGATGCGCAAACCCATGGACCAGGCTTAAAAAAAATAAATAAATTGCTAAACAAGAGTGACATTCCGACGATTTTGGGTTAAGGAGCCCCGTTATTCAAAAAGTAAAAACAAGCCAAAATCTTCAACCTGTGGGCACCCACAGGTTGGGCAGGGCCACTATTAATACTGCTGTGTCTACATATTCTACAGTAGGGCTTATGGTTCCCGTCATTGACATCTCGGGGATAATCTTCATACAGTTGCCAGCCCGCGAAACATGGTCATACACATCCCACCAATCGAAAATTAATTATCTTCAAGTAGATTGTACAGATCATGTAATTCAGGGATCTGTCTGCCCCCGAGATATCTAGATTCATGAAACGAGGCTCTGTTAGGCCGAACGTTATGGTAGTTCGATCTTGATTAATAAAATCTTCCCCTTTTTACCAATGCAAAGCAATTTTACTCGCGAAGAGCCCAGATTTGGAAATTATGTCGAAAGGATTTGTCCGTGCTCTCTTCCGGAGGTTTCCAGCGCAACTGGCTACTACTATAGGGGCTCACTTTGATTTCTTTCGAAAATAATGAGAAGATAAGAAACTGCCACGGATCCATGCATAATCGTATATTGGCCCGATATACGGCAAATATCGGTATTTTTTACTGATCTTGGCAGTTTTGGCCAATCTTGCCTCGGATGTAAAAAACGAGTTATTGCTGTTGCATTGGGTATGTGCGCCGGAAACGTCTTGAAGAGAGCTCGGACAAATCCTTTCAACAGAATTTCCCATTTCGGGCTCTCCGCGAGTAAAATTGCTTTGAAATCGGTGAAAATGGGAAGATTTTATTAATCAAGATCGTATTTTACCATATCGTTCGGCCTTATGCCCTAAGCGTGCGGTAATCTGTGTAGTGTTGGGGACTAATTGCTCATGTATTATGATTCACTGCTGTTTTGTGTTTTATAATAGGCACTTCACCGTGGAGTTTCTGGTCGGAGAGAGGCTGGAACACCTCAAGCGGAGCCACATTGCGCTGGAAGCTGACGATCTCATCCCGGCGGAGGTTATGCTGAACATCTATGGCAAGGAGCGGGAGCACCAGGTCGGACAGCGGGCGTGTTGTCACGAGCAGGCCCTCTCACAGGGGGTTTGCGTTGTCTGGCCCTCTGCCGCCGACTACAGTAGTTTTTTTTTGGCCTAGCTATTGAGGATAAAGTCGCCGGTTATTGTAGTATCTAGTTGGCAAGGTTTTGGCAAGTTATCATGTGAACATACGACTAGTTTTTAGCTGGCTAGGTGCGTCCGATAATCTGCTGAGTTCTACGTTTATGTACCCGAACTAGTTAACCTACCTGGTACCTGGTAGGTATTAGAGTCTGTTGTCTGTGCGCCCGGTAATTTGCGGTGTTCTATGATATCATACCTGGTATATCTTTCTGTTGTGCCTCAATGGCGCGTTCGTGGCTCATGACATTTAGACTTTTTTTTTTACGCCGCCCAAAAATTTGCAAGCCGGGAAGCGCATACATCTCTCGGTCTTTTCTCTCCTTACCCTCTCTTGTTTGTCCGCTTCCACCGTGTTGGTCATGCCAGCAACAGGGGAGCTCGTGCCGGCCACCTCCTACTGTTGTGCAGGACATCTTATCCAGTACAGTGGCTATGTATAGCCTCTTTTAAGGCACCATGAGCGCGTCGGGGCGGCAGGGCCTCTTTTCCATACCGCCGTCCCTTCTTTTTTTTTGTTTTCCCCTTTTTCGATATTTGTTGCCAGTACGCCCACTTACTATAATACCAGTACTTGTATTCCCGAGTATGGAGCTGCGATTCAAACGGTGCGCACAATGGGCTGAGGACCCTCATTTCCCGCGTTCTTTTATAGCGTGGCATATTAGAATTGGCTAAACCTATGATAACTACTTGCCACGGACACCTGCTTATTGAACGGATCCATTTGTCGAACGGATTCCTTTTTTTGCCCTACGTCATGTTGGCGAGGTTCACCGTCCGTCGTGGCTGCCCCCGAATTGGAACGTAGATTTGTAGCAATTCATGTACCGGTAGTGTCTCTGGCACACGTCATGTTGGCGAGGTTCGCCGTCGGTTGTGACTGTCCCCGAATTGGAACGTAGATTTGCGGTACTTGTACCTGTAGTGTCTCTTGTGCGGGGGTTCGAACGGAGTCGAAAAATTGTTTGCGCTCCGACTTGTATCGATAATCGATTTGAACTCGATGTTCGATACGTTGAAAGCTTTCGTTCAGCATCTGCTTGCTGGGTCCGGGGTGCCGCGGAGATGGAGGGTGACATGCGTTTGATGGTATGATATATAGATCGGAATTCGCATGTGTCATTTTTTTTTTCTAGTTGATGGAAGGTATGATATCCGACGCAGGTACAGTAGTGTTCATTGGTGTCATCAAATGCCATGTCTTTGTGGAAGCTCAAGAGGCTTCGTTTTTTTTTGTCTCGAAGGCAGTTCTTTATTCCCCTATCCTTTGTCATTCCCGCGGTAGGGCCTGCCAGTCAGCCATTTGAGATTGCCGTAGTGTCGTACGCAATGTCGGTAACGGCTCTCTAACGTACTTCGTTTTGTTTTTTAATTTGTGCCTTTAACAGGTTTCCCAGATGCTCGGCGTGAAACAGCCGACGGCTGAGGTGGCAGCCGTGCTGCTCAAGTATGGGGTCGCTGCCCAGCACTTTTGCTACGCTCGGTTCCTCAAGCTGAGCAGGTGCGGGGAGTGTAAATTTGACGGTGTACAAGAATAACATTTAAAACGGCAGCCCCTTTTTGCGGCTTAGTTTTACCCTTTTACCGGAGTCTTCGCTGTACAGAAACACACATTCTGCCCGTTATTCCGAGGGATTTTGTCCCTTAACCCTTTTACGACTCCGAAATAACCCGACGCTGATTCTTAGTACTTTGTCCCCGGAGTTTGGGTGCAGCTCTAAAGGAGGTAACCACTGTGGGGCTCCTCAATGGCGAGCTAACCAATGATACCGTGGGTGTTGCCAACCGTATACCAGCAGCGGGAGCGCCCAGGATCACGGGGAGGATCATGTTGACCGCGGGCCGTACCACTCCTACACGGACACCAGTTTGTATCATCCCCCAATCACGCAGTGGCCGTTTGCGGTAATCGTCACTTTTTGTGTGCCAATGTTTTCCCTCTGAAATCCAAAAGACTCGAGGTTTAACGGGAGTGCAGTCCTATCAGGGGTTGTGACCCTGCCAGAACTGCAGAAAAATTAACCCTAAACACTAACATCAAGCGGTTTGTCCACCAAGAAGGCGTTGATGCTGTTTCTTGAAGGGTCAAAAGAGGTAAAACGGGAAGGTACGAAGGTGTGTATGTGTGTATGGTGTGGCCCAACCTTGAACAAAACGGTTGATCGTACTACTACTACTACTACTACTATTACGGGGGACCGTAGCGCAGACTCAATAAGACCTACTGTAGACACCAAAACCTATATATTCCCTATTCTTGCTAACAATATTTGGTCCATAGTTAATAGGACCTACTATAGACACAATATAACCTACTGTAGACACTGAAACCTACTGGTATATATCTTCTCATTTTTGCTGACAATATTTGGTCCTATTTAGTATGGTCCCCCGTAATCATAACTGGTATTAATGCTCACAGTCCCTCACACAGTAGGCGTCCGTGACGCATGGTACGGTTTGCTGATGTTGTTCCATGATTTGTTGCTGAGCCTCCTCAATTGCGGAGCTCTCCCCCACAACCCGGATTTTGGACAAAAACTGAACGTGCACCCCGTTGAACCAAAGACGCCATTACTTCGTGTATTCGACGAATGAAAAAAAAGTGCTCTTTTATAGGGGTAGACGCGTGCTACGATAGAGGTTGCACTTTTTGGCATTTTTGTTTCTGAATGACGGGACTCCTTAACCCAAAATCACCGGAACGTCATTCTTGTTTAGCAATATGATTTTTTTTAATGCTTAGTCCATGGGGTTTCTCATCTGCCTGCCCGTCGAGTTTAGTCAAAACTGCTTTTGGGTGTGATTCGGAGCTCCTAAAGTTAAGAGCCTCAGAAAAAAGGGTGCACCTCTATCGTAGCATGGGTCGGTACGTGGTTAATAGGACCAAGTATTGTTAGCAGAACTAGGGAAGTATATAGGTTTTGGTGTCTACAGTAGGTCCTGTTGTGTCTACAGTAGGTCCTATTCTTACGGGAGACCATAGTAAATAGGACCAAATATTGTTCGCAAAAATGGGGAAATATACAGGTCTTGGTGTCTGCAGTAGGTTCGGTTGTGTCTACAGTAGGCCCTATTAACTATGGAACATTGTTAGCAAACATAGGGGAATATATCGATTTTGGTGTCTACAGTAGGTCCTATTAACTATGGTCCCCCGTAATTGCAATGGTCCCCCGTAATAGCGATATTTGGCAGTTCATCTGTTTTAACCATGTTGGGACTACTTCAGAGGAGAACAGTGGCGCCAAAATGTGACGATTGCCGCAATAACGCGCACTGAGCCATTCGGGAATGATGCAAATTTGGATCCAAGTGAACAATTCTGTCAGTCGTACGGCCAGGGAGCAACACGACGACATCCCAATGCTGCTGGGCGCTCTCGCTGGTCGTAGACGTATGGTATCACCAACGTCATCCTTGTTTAGGTCGCTGTTAAAGGACCCCGAAGGGGCTAACCCCCTTAGAGTCGGGAGTGGTTTTTGTGGACGAACCTACTTGGAAATAGTGTGGGAGACGTCTTTGGGGTAGTAACGGGGTTAAGGAGTCCCGTTGGTTAGACAAAAAAGACCCATAAAGTGCCACACCCTTCTTACATCGCCTCTCTTGCCGACATTTTTGTAGACTGTCGGGGGTTTGTATGTCCCGCTCTTAGTCCTCCTGAGTAAATCTCCATGCCGATAATTTGCCCCTCAAGACTGGGGTTATAGCGTTAAGAGGGTTTAGAGTCTATTACGGGGAACCATAGTAAATAGGACCTACTGACACAATAGGACCTACTGTAGACACCAGCACCAACATACTGCTTAGTTTTTGCTAATCATATTTGGTCCATAGTTAATAGAACCTGCTGTAGACACAATAGAACCTACTGTGGACACCAAAACCTGTACATTTCCCTATTTTTGCTAACAAATATTTGGTCCTATTTACTATTGTCCCCCGTAACAGTGTAATTCGGCCATTTTTTTTCGCAACTAGAGCAAGGTCTTTATTTAGACTGCAGCGGTTTTAGACGTGGACAGACGCTAATATGAACGTGGATTGTAGTAGCCCGGGTTTCCAAGTGCGACCGGATGCTGTCGCGTAGATCCTACCACTCTGTCCGGATATACAAGCACCATTTTGGTGTTCGTATTGAATACTGTACGAAACGGTGCTTACATTTCCGAACATGAACACCAAATGGTACTTACATTCCCGGACATACGGAGTAGTGGTACAGGTCTACCGTGTAGGACGGTGTTTTGGCCACGACGGCTCGGACGGAGTTCCTCTGCCGAGTTTTGTCTACGACCGTTAGAATTTAATTTATAAACGCCGAGCGACGAGCAACGTGCGCGCCTACGCACACAAAAAATCATTTCGATGAGAACTTCCAAAAGTCGCCGTTTTTTTTTTTTTTTTTTTTGAGCGGCCCGCCCCCCCTGGTTTTGACATAAATATGCATTGAAATTCCGTCCGACGGGGTGAGTGAGTTATATATACGTCGTCGTATACGGTACGTTGACATTCCGGCACGTGCCTTAGCCCAGCAGCCGGGGTATCTTCGTGCCGCGTATACCTTTCCGACTGCAATCGTCATTAGTTTTTATGATAATTTTGTCAAACGGGATTTTGCAGTCCGGCGTTTGATTTATCGTGGATGGTGCACCGCACCCCGTAGTACGGTTTCCCTTGCGTACTGATACTGCTGTGCTATTTTATTCTTTACCAGGGACCTGTTTTGATTCCGTCGAAGCGTTTTTCAATTATGCGTGTTTTGCGACCGTCACGACTGCAGTTGTCAGAATTTTTTATTTTCTTTTCTTTTTTGTCTTGAGCCCTAACAGGGTTTTGCAGTCGAATGTTTCGCCATGGATGGTACACCGCAGCCCGTAGTACTGTTGCCCCTGCGTACTGATACTGCCGTGCTGGATTTTATTCTTTACCTAGTATAAGTACCCGTTTTTATGTCGTCGTGACGCTTTTTTGTTTAACCGTGATTTGTTACCGGTCTAGATTCGAGAGATCATTTGCCAATGTGAGATCGACAGCATCATCATCATCATCATAGTTATCATCCTGCCCACGCTTATTTTTTTTAATCGCTTATCCAACCGTTTTGAACCGGTCGGGACGATCCAGGAACCCGCCAGCGCACCCGGCTCTGGCGGCGGTGGCTCTGACGGCTGCTTCTGAGTCTGCCAAGATAGCCGAAGAGTCTGCCAAGGTTGCCGCGGAGACTCTGAAAGTGGCGGCGGAGTCATCCATGGCTGCCGCAGAGCTGTCGAGGGCGGCGGCACAGGCCACGGAGGAACACAAACGGACTGCGGCGTCGGACTCTGCGTCTTGCGCATCGAGCACTGTCTCCTCCATGTCTAGCGCGTAGTTTTATAGTTTTTGCGTACGTATGCGTACGAATGGCGTTTTTTTCTGTGCGAAAGTAATAGAGCGCGCGTGCCATGCTATGCGAGCGAGATAGGATGCTATTTCTACTTTTGTTGGTTCCTCTGCTGCTCCTTCCTGCCGCTGCTGCTGCTGCTGCTGACGTTCATTTTCTGTAGCTGACTTGCAAGCATGCCTCGATCTGCCACTTGATTGTCCCCTGGAAAAAGCATATGGGTGCCGCCAGATTCCACTCCTGTAGCTGGGAGGCCTAGATTAGGTGCTGCGAGATGCCCCTGCTGTGGCTGGAACTCGGGCATGCCACAACACAACAGGCCACTACTTGCAGCTGAAGTGCTTGCATACATACCACGAGATGCCACTGCTGCTGCTGCTGCTGCTGCTGCTGCTGCTGCCGGTAAAACAACATACGCTGCGAGACCCAAGACGCCACTGGTAAAATATTTCTTCCTTTATTGGCTCCCTGGACCTTATCTGGCGAAGGTGACACAATGCTTTGTGGAGGAAGGGCATGGCAGGCCCCGATGCTTGACTCTTGTCTCAGAGGAGCGTGAACCCGCGTGATTTATGCCAACGAGGGGGCCAGGCAGGAGGCGGGCCGAGCCGGGGCGAGAGTAGGGTGTGAGAAGAGGGGGTGGGTTGGCCACGATGCCGCCACACGGTGAAAATACCGTGATGACGGCGACGAAAAGTCATGCATTGCCCAATAGGAAAACAGGGAGCAGGAAGTTTACCCTTGAGTTTTACAGGTCTCCGCCAGTTATGATATCTCGCGCTTCGATGAATGACGGTTTTACCCCTTTTACTACCGCGAAAAAGTATCCCACGCTGTTTCCAAGTAGTTTTTTTCCCCATAAAAACGTTTCCGGCTCTAAAGGGGTCAAAGCGGTACCGGGCATGTCTCAACCGCGGGGTATATCCGATGATCAATGGTTGGCAGGGGCTATATACCCGCGGCCCGCCGCTTTTTGCGGCTGGTCGGAATTTTCTCGAGCAGACGACGCGTGCGATTGCTGACTCTCGGTCGGCGGGTTGGTGTGGGCGGGAGGAAATAGATATGAGATCGGGTGAGAGATAGTACGGCGGTGGGCGAGGGCGATAGCTAAAAATGAAGGATGTGTTATACCTAAAAAAAATAAGTATGTGTGTGCAAGGGTTGTAGCCCATCCCTTTCGACACTCTTGTGTATGTTAGAAAAATAAACGTGGTAGTATGCTGGGATTGACGCTTTTCACACCGCTCCACCACAAGTCGCAGTGTTGTGTGTGTTGTGTGTGGTGTTGGTTCCAGGGCTTCCGTCAAGTTTGGTGGGATTTTTGGGTTGTGCGGAGCGGATTTTTTTTTTTGGTTGTTTTTTGTTCTTGCAATACCCTCAGCCGCTAGTCTTTTTACCGCAACATAGAAGCTATCTTCCCAGTTATGTTGTGTGGTCCTTTTGTCGTTTTTTTTTTTGCCCCGTTTTCTTTTGTTTTGGCGTTTCGTTGATAGAAAAGGATGAACGGGGCTGTCGGTAGGGTCTTCAGTCAGGGGGTTCGGTTGAAGTGTTGGCCACTACTAACCACGCCTTCCTCCGGTGTAACCAAGCGACTCTACCTGGTATCATACTACTATACACGCGGCTCACCCGACGAAGGATGGGCTATAGACTACACCTGGTACCTTTTTGTCCTATTTCGCCAAAGTGCGCACGAGTGTTTCTTGTTTTGCCCGGAAAGAAAGCTCTTGTGGCTTATGCTCCTGCCGTTGATCTTTTTGCCGACGTTTACACGATTGCTTAGTCTACTTAATTTTCTGGCAGGCTCTTACCGTCCTTCGAGTCCGCGGTTCGCTGTGGTTTTGTTTCTTTTGGGTTTTTTGAGGTCGCATGCACGCCTGTGCCTGGGCCCACAAACAAGTATTTGGCCTCGTTCCCGTAATCGCAGGCAAGCCGCTCCTGGCTGGTTCCTTTCTTTTACTCCCAAGCACAGTACCGCACGGTATACTGCAACTTTTGAATTTGTGGGCGACAGAGAGTGCAAGCCCATGCTGGATTTTCCATTTGAGAACGGTCCCTTCTACACTATGCTTCAATAACTTCTTCAGTATACGTAACGACTCCCGTTTTTTTGTTGTTGTTGTTCGTTCTGGAAACCTTCGGCCTGGATTTTTCATATTTTTCTCGTTTTCTGTTCCCTATTTTCTTGGCGCTCGCTTGTATTGCACAGCTATCTAGAGCGTAGCGCGATTTGTTGGATTGGTCCCCGTGGGTCGCTAGGGTTAGGGTGTTGGTGTGGGAGTGGGAGATGTCTATCGCGAGCTCAACTTTTGATACTGGTACACAGCAGAATCTAGATGGGTTTGCTCCGTGCTTTTCAGTTCCAGCTGACCGTGCTGACATGATAAGGCTTATTATTCTCACGTTCTACTCGTAATGTATTTGAGAAATGCTTAGATGTGTTGCACCGTTGTTATATTTTTCTGCAAGCTGCCTGCTAGTGGTCGGCTCACTCTTCGGCTTGTAGGGGAGACGTATGACTTCCTTCCAAGAATGGCGAATCGAAGCGTGCCCACCGACAACTAACCGCTGGTATTCTTAATAGTTCTGCAGCTCTTCTTTTTTTGTTTTGTTGGGAACTCCGCTTTGTCGCGTCGAGTCGGTGCTGTTGCCATTGTGACCGGGCATTCTTTATTATTGTTGCTCCTCGACTTTGTAGGTGTGGCGTTGTGACAAAGAGCATTATGGACGAAAACATTGATCTTCGTACCGGTATCTACTCGTTTAGAACTGCCCTGTGTATCCGCGTTTGGAAGACATCCTGCTTTTTTTTGCAGGAGGAGTAAAAGTAGTACGAGGAAACAGTTTTGCAATGACAAACACGGTTAGCAGAGGATACATGTCATGTATGTGTGGAGGCGACCGATAGTACAGTATGGGCCCTCCAGTAGGCAACTGCCTATTCTGAGCATCAAGGCATTTCAACCTTCTCGTGAAACCAGCCTTGAGCAACCTTGAACCATAGACTAATTAATGTAGAGGATATCTTTTCGTGTAGCGCTTGCCGCAGCTGAGAGCGCGATTTTTAATGCAAATTACCGTGTTTTTTCGAACCACATACATGCATACTTTATCGGGATACATTGTTTTTCCCCCCCGTAACAGGTCATAATCGTCCGTTATGAGATGTGCAGGATCTGTACACTTGGTACACCGATCCAGCCCGGGAAACACGTGGCAGGCCATGCGGAATAGACGGGTACCACCCGTCAACATGGGCTAGATCATGCAGATGATCAGGAATCTATCCGCCCTGCGAGAAGCTCTAGGTGACCCGTGCTACGATATATATAGAGGTACGAGCACTTTCTGGCTAAACTATATTTCCTGAACGACGGAGAGAGCTCCTTAACCCTTTTACTACCCCCCAAAAAAGTATCCCACACTGCTTCCAAGTAGTTTTGTCCCCAAAAAAACGTTTCCGGCTCTAGAGGGGTTAAACCCGGAATCGTCGGTATTCCAGTCTTGTTCTGCCAATATCTTTCGCCGTGTTGTGCCCAGGCCATGGGATGGTTCATCGGGTCAAGCTCACATTATTTCTCAAAAGTTGGGTTTTGGATGAGGTACAGAGCCCCCCAAGTGGGGAACCTTAGAAAAAAAACATGGAACAACACCCCCATCGTACCATTATTAATAGTATGGCTGAAAAGTACGATGTCACTACGATAAACGATACCAGGTATATATATTGTATGAGACGCAATCACGGGGACGAAGATCAGACTTCATGATAGTCAGTCGATGCTTCTTCCATTTTCGAGTCATTATATACCTGCTACTCATAGTAAGTGTTAGTATATCAATACACGGCGAATTGTTCCACTTTCTTCACCCTCTCAGCCATGGGAAAGGCGTGCTCAATAGAGCGACATGGCCTCCCCTCTCTATCAATAGAAGCAAGGCGATTTGTCGTGTATCGGGGACACTTTTTTTTTTCCGAAATGGTATCCGATTGTACCATCATATACTAATTCCGATACTCTGTCGGCATTATTTAACGATGAGTTGTCCAAAATACCTATTAATATCATAGGGACACAATATCATAGGAACACCCCTTTTTGTTCTAGATTATCAGCTACAAGCAGCAGTAGCCTTTGGCGCGTGTCTGGATTATTATCTAGGATAAAGTGTATAAATCGGGGAATATTTTACAACTTGACTTTAGTATGGTCCACCAACTTTTCGAAAAATTAAAAAAACGCCTATTTTTTTCCAGAAAAAGCTCATATGGGTCGGGTCGGGGTCGGGGTTGGGGTTAGGATTAGGGTTAGGGTTAGTGTTAGGGTCTAAAGTAGTGTTTTCGGCGTTTTTCGATATATCCCCTCTCACAACACTGGAACCACACGCGGGCCAAGACCAATTCCCCGATTTTTATTCTGTATCCTTAGATAATAATCCAGAATTGTGCCAAAGGTGGCTCAATATTCTAATGATGGGGACGCCGCGGCTGGGATTTCTGATCACCTCGCCGGGTACAACCGACATTGAATCGCTTCGGAGGCAAAGGTTTTCCAACAAGGTTGGCGTTGACACCACCGTTGGGCGAAAAAACGCCGCGACACGATCTTAATAACTTCACAATAATCTTATGTACCCGCACCCCCTTCCATTGGCGGCGGCTAATCCACATGCCATCATCAGACCAGACTAGGAGCCCAGGATGGGTATAACTGTCGCCCTTAGCCCGCACCATCATGAGTACCATTCCAGATGAAAAGGTAAGGGCCGTTAGGGATATACTTCGTACATAAAAAATATCCATTTCAAGATCCAATCGATGGGCCTTGAATTTCTGTTCAGATTGGTTGTCATATTGCAGTGGGGGAGGAGAGCTCTTGACTAGAAGTTTGAGGCTCTTGACTGGAAGTTTGAGGGTGGGGGAAGGAGCCGACTGGAAGTTAGAGGGTAGTACACAAAAAAAAAACTGAAGACGTGAGGAGCTGGCGCTGGCGCGGGGAGTGTGAGGTAGGTGCCTTCGGCATAATTATGGGCTCTCGTGTTTGATCGTTCAAGAAGATGACATGCTGGAAACACGATCGCATGGCCTGCTTTGTGAGGCCTCGCAATACTCCTAAAGTAAGTACCCCGGGACTTTCTGGAAGGAAAAGATAAACCAGGGTAGACGGAAAAAAGCGCGCACGCGAACAAAAACAAAAAACGAGCGATCGAAACCGAGCCAGGTCCTGCGAGCAGTGTTGTAACAGCGCCCAGAGGCGCACCACCCCCTTATTGCGTTACCATTTGCTACATGTCATACGAAACCTGTACTACAAGCTAGTAGTAATCGCGGCGTGTGTGCTACATAAACCCTTGAGGCGTACACACCCTCAACAGCAGTGCAGACGCCTTGAGCATCATGTTAACGTTCGTGCGTGCTCTTTCCGGCCCTGACAGCCTGTTCGGCAAAACCCAAAACCGATATGTGACGTACTTGTTCTTACCATGGTACGCTCGCTGGTCACAGCAGCAGTAGCACTACATACGGCAGTTACGAGCAGTTCGCGACACGCTTCGAAGCATTCACACATCCACATCGGACGGATCATCGCTTCCCACTTGATGATCTAGATCATGGATCTAGATCTTTCAGAGCGGATATATTTCCTGATCTATATGATCTAGCTCATGTTGCCCGGTGGTGGGAGCCGTATAATCTGCATGGTCTACAAGTTTTTCGGCGGCTTACGCCGCCACGCTTACAGCCGCGAGTCCCAAGGTACATGTACCCGCGACGAAATG